>UESW01003863.1:489346-524295 GCA_900491605.1 Calamus simplicifolius
ATTTAAAATTCAATTCGAACTCAATTTTAAAAATAAGGTTAGGATTGAGATTTTGCAAATAGGGTTAGGATTAGGATTAAGATTTTATTAATAGGGTTAGGGTTAGAATTGAGAAATCTGAGTTTTATGAGCCCGATTGCCTCCCTCAATTAGAATAAAGAATCCATCTAGCCCTAAAAGCCTTGGTACCCCCTTAAAGTAAATACTGCAAGTCGAATCTCCTCTAAAATGAGGTTTACATAATGCTCTTGTAGGTCAACCGAGGGAAGCCCCATTTTCTCCCCATTGATTCCAATAGTTAGAGAGTAGGAGGCAAATATGAAGAGAAAAAAAGAAAAAGAAAAAGAAAAGGGCCTTATAAAATCATTGACTAGTCAACTCCACACCACGAGTAAAATTAAAGTTACGAAGCTCTTTCTTTTTCTGCCATTGGCCACCTTGTCACAAAAAGCTGCATTTTGATTTTCTTCCTTTAAACCAAGTGATGTGCGATTTCTGATGCCAATACAACTCTTCTATTTCATATATGTCTTTTAATGGCTATTGGAAAATCCTTCATGAGGTGTGCTCTACTAGGGCAAGACGTAGCATTGTCCTAGAATCATGGAAAAGCTTTCTCTTGCTTATTGATTTCGACACATGTATGGACATACGGTCAATTCTGATGCATACTTGCTGCACTGCCACTTGCTGTACCGAGCGATGCATGCCGCAAGCCTTTTCCTTTCTTGTACACAGGGTTGGATCCAAGTAGCAGCTCGCCCTTCACGGCGAGCACCTCCTCCAAGAACTCATAATCCACGCCCTTTAGATTCAGGGCGATCCCATATCCAATTGAGCTCCAATTTACCGCCATGTGTACCCTTTTTTATCTCTATTTTTCATAGGATCTCTTCGACTCCAATTTGGGATTTCTCACGGTTGAGTGTCACGCAAGCATCCGACATGATAAAAGTCCAATTACGTACCATCACTTGGTAGAATTCATTAAATGTAATAATTATGCATATCCTTCACATTTTTACCTCTCTAATAATAGAAAAATGCGCTTCATGCGTTGCCAGTGCCAGCATGATCAAAAAAAAGCAAAACCCAACAGGAAAAAAAAGAAAAAAGAAAAAAAAAAGTAGCAAAAGGAAGAAGTTTTTTTATCAGTCCCTACAAACAATGTCTTTTGTTCGAATCGAATCATCTTCTTCAATTCCACCGTCTAACAAATTCTTCTGTCTTATCAAAATCATTAAAATATAATTATAATTCGATAAATCCTATAATTAGAAATATTTTTTAAATATAATTATTATAAACATAATTTTTTAAATATTTATTTAAATGCAATAGAATCAACAAATTTAAAGTTTGGAGACAGATCATGCAAGGAAAGATGGGATCTTGAAGGAATTTAAAGGCAAGAAAAATTCTCTATTATGGATGGAGATTCCTTTCTTTCATGCATAAGGAATTAACATAAAAAAAAAAGGAGAGAGAAAGACTTACGTGATAAAAATAAGCAAATTTATCCTATTTTACTTTAAAGGACGGCTCGAGTTAGATTGAATCGAATTTACTAGGAGGAGATCTAAAACAGCAAAAAAATGGGATTCTCTTTTCTCTTGCACAAGAAGCCAAGAACGAATTTCTTAATATTTCAGTCAGACTTATTGAGAACGTTAGATAAACCGCACTTAATCTCTAAAATAATATTAAATTATAAAATATTATTTAAATAAGTGTAGAGTAAGAATCTAGAAGCATAGACCCAAAGAAAGAGAAGAAATAGAAATCTATTTCTCAATCCCATAAGTTAACAAATAAAAGAAATTTGAACATGGAATTGAAATAAAAGGGGCAAAGAAAACCCTAAGATTCACCCAAAGTCTCAAGCAAGAAGAGGGAAATGTATTACATTTGCAAGATCTTTAGCTTACTTTGATATGGATTTGGGGTTTCAAGGAAAAAGGAATTATTTATGAGAGTTTTAAAGAAGAAAAACCAAATAGATCCTAACCTCTTTTATACTTCATCAAATTTGTATGTTAATATTCTTTTAGTCATTTTCTATAAACATTTTATGTACCTCCAATTATACTTGAATTTGATGTTACATATCTCATTTCTTTTTTTATTTTTCATATAATTGAAAAAGATAAAAATTATATCAGAAATTGAAAAAAAAAAAAGTCCATAAGGGAGGAGGAATAATTTTCTCACATTCTCGAATGGTTATTTTAAGAACCCCACTTCCATTTATCCTTTCTTTCGTATATGCAAATTGATTAATCTTATTTGTTAAAACAGAGCATCTGACTTTGGTATAAAATCCATCTTAACTCTAAGTCCTTCGTATATTTTCTACTCATTATACATCCAAACTGTTATCTTTCAAAAAAAAATATACATCTAAAGACAAATGATGTTTGATGCATATATATATATATATATATATATATATATATATATATATATATATATATAGAGAACTTTAGATCCTTCAAAATTTCTTTTGTATCGAATATATGAGTATTCTTTTAAAATAAATAAATTTTATTTTTAAAATATAAATAATATTGCTTGGCATGGATTAAAAACTAATTTTAGTATAAGCAATATTGCAATCAACAATACTGTTATTTCATTATTCATCAATTCCCTTAAAATGGTTGCCATATGGCATAACAGTCATTATTTTATTTCCAAAACTTCCAGCCCTAGGCTACATAATTGGGCAAGCGATTAGTTTCGAGGATTATAACCGTTAAGAACTTGGTAAACCCGAGAAGATTATAAAAACGAAGATTATAAAGCAGCAAAGCCAAGGCTTTTCCCTTTTTCATGAGGGTTATTGTTGAGGGATAAAATCGTTATTGTATTGATATCCGTGCAAGGAGGCTAAGATCGATCTCCTCCCTTCGTCTCCCCCAAGCTCCCATAGCTCGTCCTTTCCGAGCTTCCACAGCTCGTCTCCTCTGAGTTTCCATAGCTTGGCTCTCCCGGGCTTCCATAGCTCGTCCCTCCCGAGCTTCCATAGCTCGGCCTTCCCGAGCTTCCATAGCTCGGTTCCTCGAGCTCCCATAGCTCGTCCTCCCCGAGCTTCCATAGCTCGGCTCTCCCGAGCTCCCATAGCTCGGCCTCCCGAGCTTCCACAGCTCGGCTCTCCCGGGTTTCCAAGCTCGTCCTCCGAGCTTCCATAGCTCGGCTCCTTCGAGCTTCCATAGCTCGCCTTCCCCGAGCTTCCATAGCTCGGCTCCTCGAGCTCCCATAGCTCGGCTTTCCCGAGCTTCCGTAGCTCGATTCTTCCGAGCTCCCATAGCTCGGCCCTCCCGAACTTCTTGTGGCTCGATTTCTCCGAGCCTCCATGGCTCGGCTCCACTGAGTCAGTCACTCACGATCCGATACTCACCTTCGCGGAACCTAACGCGGGAGAGCCTAAGCCTACTGTAACAACCTCCTAGGCAGGGAATCATGTTGAGAGGTGGTCTAGAACCCATCAAGGCTACCCGAGACCTACACACCTATCAGATCTCAAGCCATCAAGGAGCTCTCCTAGCCGTCGATCCCCTAACAGACAGGATGTGGATCCCAACAGCCCTACAACGGCCTGATTGATCCACCTTCGTATCCTAACAACCTCTGAACCTTCCAGAAGGCGCTCAAGATCCAGGTGACAGCCTATAAATATCACGCTCATAGATCCCTCAGGTACGCACGCGCTCACTCCCACTCTCCTGCTCTCCTGCTGCTCGTCGGTGCTCTTACCTCCCAGAGCTTCCGATTGGCCGCCCTCCAGAGAGACTCTCCGAGAGATCCACCTTCCCATTTTCTGATTGATCACCGATTTTCTCCCACTGATTTGAGCGTCGAAGGGTCTTCCGCGGAGGGCCACCCCCAACGCCTCTCGCGCGAGGACTTATATGCAGGTCCGTCCCCTGGAGATCGACTGCGTTCGAGTCGGAGGACGGATCCCGGCGGCAACAGATTGGCGCTAGAGGAAGGGTCTCAAGTCCTATTAAAACTTGAAGAAAGGAGACAAGGATCCTAATCTGGAGTAGAACCTCTCTAATGGCCAATCGGAGAAGAGCAACCTCTGAAGCTCAAGATCAGGTCGCCTCCCAGAGGCCTGATCCGATGAGCGGTGTAGCGCCGCAACCACCACCAATCGAAACCCCATTTGCCTGCTATCCCGGTGACCCAGGACCAGTTCGCCACGCTGGTCCAGCAAGTCTAGGCCCTGACTCACCTGGTCCAGGAGCGCCTTACGGCTCCTCCCGCTCCACACTTTCATAAGGAAGCAGCGATTCCTTCTTCGCCGGCAACTTCCTCCTCCAGTCCGCGCAAATCCGCGGACCCCCCACATCGACCTAGAGGGGACAAGCTAGTCCCGCGAGGCGGTCACGACAGAGATCCTCCCAGATCTCGGTGAGCCCGGTCTCTCTCTCCGGTGACCTCCCACCATGATTCGACGTTGTCCCTGCGATCCTCTCGCCCAGCTCCTCCTCTGACCGGCGACGAGGAGATCCGTCGTCAGATCTAGGAAATGCGTCAGGAACTAGACGCCGCCAAGCAGGCCCATCCGCCCCAACCCAAAGCGGAGCAGGGCATCCCTTTCTCTAAGGGGATGGAGGAAGTGATTCCCTCCCATGTCAAGTTACCAGCCGTCGAACCTTACCACGGCTCTTCTGACCCGGACGATCATCTTAGCAGCTTCCGGTCAATAATGATGTTCCACGGAGCATCCGATGCGGTCCTCTGCCGCGCTTTCCCCTCCACCCTCAGAGGATCTGCCCGAACCTGGTTCAATGCTTTAAAACCAGGTTCCATTGATTCATTTGACGAGCTGAGCCATCTTTTTATTGGCCAGTTCGTCAGCAGCCGCCGCCACCGATGAAGATCTGACTCCCTCTCCGAAGTTAAGCAGAGAGAGGGGGAGTCCCTGAGAAATTACCTTGGCCGTTTTAACAAGGCCATGTTAGAGGTGGACCATCTTAATCATGAGGTGGCTATGTCCGCCCTGGCGGGGGGAGTCTCGAAGGAAAGCGACTTCTACCTGGCTATGGAAGTCAGCTACCCCCCTGCCTCTCTGATATGATGGCCCTGGCGGACAAGTACGCTAGGGTCGAAGAATCGCGGAGAGTTACCCGTGCCGAGTAGGAAAAGAAGAAGAGCCCAAAGGCCCCGACAGGCATCGTCCCGCCCGTCGGCCAAGTCCGCCTCGCCGCCAAAGAGTTCCCCCGCTGCCGCCAAGGAATCGCTCCCGAAGCCCTCCCAGGCGATTTGATCACTACACCCCGCTGACCATGCCCCGGGCGCAAATCCTCATGGAGATAGAGCGCCAGCTCCCCCGGCAATACCTCTCCGAGGGAACCCGATCCGAAGAGATCCCACCAAGTACTGTCGTTACCAGGGAGCACAGCCATGACACTGAAGAATGCTGGCAGTTGAAAAATGAAATCGAGAGGCTGATCCAGTGGGGACGACTGAATCAATTCAGGAGGGCGCCCGAGCCACAGCAAGGAGGTGACCGCCAGCCGAACTTCAACAACCTCCTCCTCCACCGAATCCGCCCGTGATCGGCCACATCAACATGATTGAAGAGGCCAGCGGCTCGAGCCCCAGGGGCGACGGTGAAGGATCGGCGCCGAAGAAGGCACGGACGGGCGAGCTCTCCTTCTCCGACAATGATCTCCAAGGGATACAGCTTCCCCATGATGACGCACTAGTTGTATCCCTCAATTTAAATAACTATGATATAAGCCGAATCCTTGTTGATAGTGGAAGTTCGGTAAATGTTTTGTACCTCGGTGTGTTTGCCAAGATGAAATTACTCCTGGAAAACCTGCGAACCGTGGATTCCACCTTGATGGGATTCATTGGCGACGTCATCATCCCGGAAGGGGTCGTCACCTTGACAGTCCGCGCGGAAACCTGGCCCCTTGTAGCCATTATCCAGACAGACTTCTTAGTAACCGACCTCAGATCTCCATACAATGCGATATTCGGCAGGCCCGGCCTGATGTCCCTCAAGGCAGTTGTCTCCATACCGCATCTGTCTATTGAATTTCCCACCGAGCGAGGAGTTGGAGTTGTTCGAGGAAGTCAGGCCATGGCTCGGCAGTGCTTCGTCATAAGCCTTCAGTCTAGAATGCCGGAGGTTGATGGGCTGGACGCTCGAGAGGACTTCGCCGAACAGCGAGGAGAACCGGCAGAGGAATTGGAGGAGGTGCCACTGGATGAGGCTCATCCCGATCGAACTATAAAAATCAGGTCGCTGCTCAAAGGAGAGTCTCGGCACAGATTGATCAGGTTCCTCCGAAGCAACGCTGACATCTTTGCCTGGTCCGCCTCTAATATGCCTGGGATCAGCCCCGAGGTTCTCGTCCATCGTCTCAACGTGGACGAGATGCATAGGCCCATCAAGCAGAAAAAGAGAAGCTTCGCTCCAGAGCGATAAAAGGCCATTGAGAAGAGGTAGACAAACTCATCAAGGCTAATTTCGTCAGAGAGGTAAATTATCCGAGCTGGCTATCAAACGTCGTCATGGTGAAGAAGTCGAACGACAAATGGAGAATCTGCATCGACTTCACCGACCTCAACAAAGCCTGTCCGAAGGACAGCTTCCCCCTCCCTCGGATCGACCAGCTTGTGGACGCCACCTCAGGTCACTAGATGCTGTCATTCATGGACGCCTATTCAGGCTACAATCAGATCCGAATGGCCCCTAAGGATGAAGAAAAGACCGCCTTCATAACCGACCGAGGTACTTATTGTTACCGTGTCATGCCTTTTGGTCTTAAAAATGCAGGTGCAACCTACCAGAGGCTGGTTAACAAAGTATTCAAGGAGCAAATCGGCCGGAATATGGAGGTGTACGTGGACGACATGCTGGTCAAAAGCAAGGAGGCATCATAGCATGTCGAGGACCTCACAGAGAGCTTTGCAATGCTGCGCAAGTACGGGATGAGACTCAATCCGACCAAATGCGCCTTCGGCATTAACTCCGAGAAGTTTCTCGGCTTCATGGTCTCCCAGCGAGGTATCGAAGCTAACCCCTAGAAGATTCCAGCTCTCCAACAAATGGCCCCCCCGGCGTCTGTTAAAGAGGTCCAGCGCCTAACTGGGAGGATAGCAGCTCTTAACCACTTTGTGGCACGATCAGCCGAGAGATGCCTCCCCTTCTTCAAAACCCTTCGGTCGGCTAAAAACTTCCAGTGGACTCCTGAATGACAAAAGTTATTTCAGGATCTCAAGAAATATCTCGGCTCGCCCCCACTTCTCAGCAGTCCGGCCCCAGGCGAGACCCTATTCTTGTACCTGGCTATTTCGGAGGGTGCCGTTTATTCGGTGCTGGTCAGGGAAGAAGGCAAATTCCAGAAGCCGATCTACTATGTCAGCAAGCTACTCTGCGATGCGGAGACGAGGTACAGCAGAATTGAGAAGATGGTGTTGGCCTTAATCACCTCAGTTCGGAAGCTGCGGCCGTACTTCCAAGCACATTCTGTGACGGTCTGACCGACCAACCCATCAGGGCAGTAGTCCACCGTCCCGAGACGTCGGGAAGAATGACCAAGTGGGCCGTCGAGTTGAGCGAGCATGACATACACTTTCAGCCTCGCCCAGCTATCAAAGCTCAGGTGCTTGCCGACTTCCTCCTCGAGTGTACCATCCCGGAGGACGGTTCTACCCCAGACTCCCCCGAAGAACCAAAATCTGGAGCCCGGTGGCTCCTCCATGTCGACGGGTCATCTAATGCCCATCGTTCCGGTGCGGGCCTGGTTCTCACCAGTCCGAAGGGGATAACCTTCGAATATGGCGTCCGATTCTCCTTCCCGGCCTCCAACAACGAAGCAGAGTACGAAGCCCTGTTGGTCGGCCTCCGAATCGCCCGCAATCTGAAGGTGGAGAAGCTTAATGCCTTCACCGACTCTCAGCTGGTAGCCAGTCATGTGCGAGGAGATTTTGAAGCCCGGGAGCCGAACATGATTCGATATCTCCAGGAGGTGCGAAGCCTGCTTCCCCATTTTGTTGAATTTGAAATCATTCAGATTCCCAGATCCGAGAATGCCCGCGCCGACCTACTCTCTCGATTGGCAACTGCGGAGTCGATGGATGCCGAGCAAAAGTTCCACCTAGAGACTCTGGAAAAGCCCAGCATCGCAGAAGCCGACCGGATAATGCAGGTCGAGGCTGAATCATCATGGTTCGACCCTATTCTTAAATATCTCAAAGAGGGGTCGCTTCCACCCGACCGGAGAGAAGCTAGAAAGCTGAAGCTACAGGCCACCCACTATGTGCTGATCGACGACCAGCTTTACAAACTGTCCTTCTCCATGCCGCTGCTCAGGTGCCTTCGCCCGTCCGAAGCAGATTATGCTCTGCGCGAGGTACATGAAGGGATTTGCGGCAACCATCTGGGAAGCCGGTCCCTATGCCACAAGGTGCTGCGACAAGGCTACTACTGGCCGACCATGCAAAAGGATGCGGACGATCTAGTCCGAGCCTGCGATCCATGCCAGAGGCACTCAAGCATCCAAAGGCTCCCCTCAGCCGAACTAGTTTCCATATCCTCCGCCTGGCTTTTCGCCAAATGGGGGATGGACATCCTCGGCCCATTCCCGCTTGCCACGGGACAGCGGAAATTTCTATTTGTCGCCATCGACTACTTCATTGAATGGGTCGAGGCGGAAACTGTTGCACAAATAACCGAGGCGCGGGCCAGAGATTTTGTATGGAGGTCCATCATCTGCCGATTCGGCCTTCCGCACACCATAATCATCGATAACGGTAAGCAGTTTGACAACTCTAAATTCCGCCAGTTCTGCGAGGAGCATGGAATTCGTCACCACCTCACCTCGGTCGGGCACCCACAAGCCAATGGAGCGGCCGAAGTGATCAACAGGACCCTCCTTCAGAGGATCAAAGCTCGCCTTTCCAGAGCCCAAGGCAGGTGGGCGGAGGAGCTGCATCATGTCCTATGGGCCTACCGCACCACCCGAGAATCCCGACAGGCGAAACACCATTCTGGATGGCCTTCGGCACGGAGGCCGTTATCCCTGTGGAGGTAGGCCTCCCATCATTGCGGGTGGAAAGCTACTCAGAGGAAGCTAGCAACGAGCAGCTTCGCACCAACCTCGACTTGGTGAAGGAGATTAGAGAGAAGGCCCGGATCAGAATGGCCGCTTATCAACAAAGGGTGGCCCGTTACCACGCCTCCAAAGTCAAAGGGAAAGCCTTCCTGCCTGGTGACCTTGTTCTTCGAAAAGCCTCTGTTTCCAAACCGTTGGAACAAGGGAAGTTGGCGCCAAACTGGGAAGGACCGTACCAGGTAGCGGAGACCATTGGACCGGGAACCTACAAGCTGCAAGATTTGAGTGGGAAATCCATTCCCCGAATGTGGAACTCGGACAATCTCTGAAAATATTATCAATAGGGTACATCCTCTCCAAGTCTATTTTCATATGCCTCATTATACCTTCCTGTCGATACATTTTTTCGTAATTTGCAATGCAAATCATTATGCACTACATTGCCAAAGGTTGCAAAAAGAAATAGATGCTGCTTACCAATCCTCGGCACGACCGAGCTACTTGTCTGAACAGAAATTCTCCGAACCTTGGCAGGGCCAAGTAAAATATTCTCCGAACCTCGGTTGGGCCGAGCAACAAATTCTCCGAACCTTGGCAGGGCCAAGTACAAATTCTCCGAACTTGGCAGGGCCAAGTAAAATATTCTCCGAACCTCGGCTGGGCCGAGCAACAATTGTCCAAACCTTGGCAGGGCCAAGTGAAAATTCTCTGAACCTTGGCAGGGCCAAGTAAAATATTCTTCGAACCTCGGCTGGGCCAAGCAACAAATTCTCCGAACCTTGGCAGGGCAAGTAAAATATTCTCCGAACCTCGGCTGGGCCGAGCAACAAATTCTTCGAACCTTGGCAGGGCCAAGTAAAATATTCTCCGAACCTCGGTTGGGCCGAGCAACAAATTCTCCGAACCTTGGTAGGGCCAAGTAAAAATTCTCCGAACCTTGGTAGGGCCAAGTAAAAATTCTCCGAACCTCGGCTGGGCCGAGCAACAAATTCTCTGAACCTTGGCAGGGCCAAGTAAAAATTCTTCGAACCTCGGCTGGGCCGAGCAACAAATTCTCTGAACCTTGGTAGGGCCAAGTAAAATATTCTCCGAACTTCGGCTGGGCCGAGCAACAAATTCTCTGAACCTTGGCAGGGCCAAGTAAAATATTCTTCGAACCTCGGCTGGGCCGAGCAACAAATTCTCCGAACCTTGGCAGGGCCAAGTAAAATATTCTCCGAACCTCGGCTGGGCCGAGCAACAAATTCTCCGAACCTTGGCGGGGCCAAGTAAAATATTCTCCGAACCTCGGCAAGGCCGAGTAAAAGTTCTTCAGGCTAAAACACCGGCGGAAAACCGAAGTACGCAGGCCCTGATTAAAGCCGAAGGACTTCCAAATAGTCCCCAAAACTTCCACCGGTTTGAAAAAGGGCGCTGAACGAAAGCCGTCAACGCGCACAAAGAATGTGCCTCCGGCAAACCCCTAAAGGGTTCAATAAGCCC
The DNA here is from genome assembly GCA_900491605.1 of Calamus simplicifolius. Lineage (NCBI taxonomy): Eukaryota > Viridiplantae > Streptophyta > Magnoliopsida > Arecales > Arecaceae > Calamus > Calamus simplicifolius. Next base: position 499,909 of record UESW01003863.1, read on the forward strand.
CGCATAATCGGCCAAGAGCCCCAAGCAGAGCCAGGGAATTTCCCTCTGCTACTAAAATCTTTGGGCAACGCCCCTATAACCCGTCGAACAAAGCATCTATCTTAGCGCGTGAACCAGTGGAACCACCCAGGCTCCCCAACTATTATGCGAATGGCATTTTTTGGAGCTAAAAACCCGTGAGACAGGAAGATTATCCAAATAGGACCACTTTCATTGATTGGGGAAAGGGAGTACAGAAAGAAACAGAAAAAACAAAAACAAGAAGCAAGGGAGGCCCCAACTATGGTTCGGTGTCGCTCCCGGACGCCAGCAGGTCCTCCAGGCGTTCGGTGAGGTCAGCGACCTGCTGGCGGAGCGACGCAATCTCCTCCCTTTGCCAGTCCGCCACCCGGCGCAGGGCCTCCGTCTCCCTCGTAGAGACGTCCATGTACTCCTCGACGACCCTCACGAGCCGCTGTTGGCTCGCAAGGGTCGAGGCCAAGCCCAACCCATCAACAGTAACCGTGGGACGACCACTCGGCGGGCGAAGCAAATCTTTGATCAACGCATATAACTCCTCGGATGATCGTCCTCCTTGGGAGTCCATGGCCGAATGCTACTTCAAAGCTTAAAACGAGGGATGGCTAAGGCCAACATCCCTCGGTCATATTTATACTTGCCAGGCGGGTATAAATATGACCGAGGGATGGCTCGATCGGTCGCACCGCAGCAACCGACCTACGAGAACTCACCACATGTCATCGCTTTATTGCCTACGGAATCCGAAGGGCCGTGCCCCATCCCGAGAGAGATCGGTAAGCACATACGGATTATTCGGGAACCCCTCTGAACAGGATATTTTCCGATATGCTGGCCCCCCATGATAAATACTCCCAACACTTCCCTAAGCTCTTTTAAGACTGGCCCCCTTTTCGGGAAGCGCAAAAAAGAAAGAAATCCGGCGCCTGGTGGTGACTCGTCCCCTCGGAAGGGATAGTGTCATAAATAAAGAGCGTGACCATTTACCGCCCATCCTGACGCCCCTCACCAAGCACCGCAGGATTTAACACTACGGCTCATAGTGGCAACTAAGTCATTTCTCCGAGCCCTGAATCTCCAAACCTCGGCTGGGCCGAGCTACAAGTTCTCCGAACCTTGGCAGGGCCAAGTAAAATGTTCTCCGAACCTCGACTGGGCCAAGCTACGAGTTCTCCGAACCTTGGCAGGGCCAAGTAAAACTTCTCCGAACCTCGGCTGGGCCGAGCTACAAGTTCTCCGAACCTTGGCAGGGCCAAGTAAAATGTTCTCCGAACCTCGGCTAGGCCGAGCTACAAGTTCTCCGAACCTTGGCAGGGCCAAGTAAAATGTTCTCCGAACCTCGGCTAGGCTGAGCACAAACTCTCCGAACCTTGGCAGGGCCAGGTTAAATTTCTCCGAAACTCGGCTGGGCCGAGCTATGAAATCTCCGAACCTTAGCAGGGCCATGTAAAATGTTCTCCGAACCTCGGCTGGGCCGAGCTACGAATTCTCCGAACCTCGGCAAGGCCGAGCCACGAACATTCGAGCGAGACATAAATCACCGAACTTCGAACCGAGATAAGGAGCGTGTTCCGCCTAACAATCTCCAGACCACCGCTCGCGAACCTCGGCTAGTTCGGAATGCGGGATCCTCGCCTGAGAGCGAGCGGGACGCCTTTATACCCCACTACCAACGACGATAAGCTTGGCACAGAAGAAATAGAGATTGAGAAACAGAATAGAACTCTCTTTATTGCCATCAAAACCGGTTATAAATGCCTGAAAGGCGTTACAAGAGTATTGAGATGCATAAAATAAAGACAAGTACAAAGCTCGGGCAACTGCTCCAAAGCAGATCTGGGCAACTGTGATGCTCCGGCGTCCAGACTGCCAAACTAGATAAGCCGCATCCAGTCAGCTCGAGCCGATAATGGCCGGGAGCATGGACCAGTAGTTACGGCCAGCTTCAGTCAATAATGATATCTCGGTGACCCAACCGAGATATCAGGGTGGCCATCCCAGACCACCCAATCGAGGGACCCCCCGGCGAGCAGGTAGAAAGCCAGCGAACCCCGGCGTCGGAACGCTCTCCCAAACCGAGTGTGCACCGCCCTACCTTGCCAAGGCTCAAGGACAAGGTGTCGGCGGGCGGCACGCTTTCACCCCCTCCCCATGTAGCAAAAGATTCCCCAGGCGGACGAGCCTAGGAATCCGAATCGGGGGAGGAGGAGAAGTTCAAGCGAGTCATGGGGAGTCCGCGTGCACTTCCTACCATACGCCCCGAAGGAGAACCACAAAGGTCACACCGGAAGAGCATGTGTGCGCTCTCCGTGTGATCTCTGCGCCCCCCTGTGCGCTCTCCATATGATCTCCGGGATTCATCCCCTAAGGGCGAGCCATTCTTCGGCAGCTCCTTCATCGTCTCAGCTATCCGGTGGCGAAGGGCTTATGAGAGGAAAGCTCGGTCCTCCCACTCGCAACAGCAGAGAAACGAGCATGATGGAAACTCTAATGGGAAAGAAACTTTGGGGACAACCAAACACGACCCCTCTTCCCTTTTTTATAGGCCAAAAATGGACCGGGAACAATTACCAAGGCTATAAGCCCCGAGATTCAAACACCTGGGCCATACCTCCACATGGCCTCCCAGGATGAAAGCGGCGCCCTATTGCGCGCCGAGCCCACCGCCTGAATTATGACGTATGCAAAGATTTCCTCTTGATCCCGAATCACGATCATTAAATGCAGAGGATCGTCCACTGGCATTACGGAAACTAGCAGGATCAGGGGATCATCCTACGAAAATAATGTCCTCCAATGGTAAATGGCTGCGTGCGCCGTACGTCAAAATGACCCACATGGGAAAGAAACACCTTCCGGAAAGCGCCAAAACAGCTTTATGTTCCCGCGGCGTCGTATCATCAATTTCGGTGAAATAAAAACTGATTTACCTGCAGAACGACAGGGCGCTGGCAGAATAGCAAAAAGCACGAAAACCAACTGACCGTCGATTGCTTCCCAGTGAGGTTAGTCGCTCGAGGAACTCGTGCAACAAAATCGGGCGCCCAAAACAAAATGAGCGCGAAGGCTATACAAACTATCCTTTCATTCAACGAAAAATGGAGTGACCAAAGGAAACGAAAAATACTTCGGCAACCACACTCATATGTCGGCCCTAGCCGACCTACCTTTGCTCGTCGGCCCTAGCCGACCTACTTTGCCCGTCGGCCCTAGCCGACCTACTTTGCTCGTGGCCCTAGCCGACCTACTTTGCCCATCGGCTCTAGCTGACCTACTTCGTCTGTCGGCCCAAGCCGACCTACCCTGTCCATCGGTCTTAACCGACTGACCTCATTTCTCAAGTTTTAATTAGACACAAGCCAAACCAGATCGTCTATCGGTTCACCAGCCAGGACTATCGCCCCGCCTTGGGTCAAGCCAATGCATTTCCTCAATCCCGGAATAAAGATGACCTAAGAACATCAATGAGCCATAAGTCGCTCGCGATTGAGGCAAGACTGGACGGCAACAGGGCCGTCCAAAGAAAAGCACTTAAATGAAAATAGAGGGTTCATTCATTAAAAGACATCAGTTAGACTTTCAAAAAGCAAAATACAGGGATGGTTCCTAAAGGCCGGGAACCACGTCAGTTTTGGAGGAGCCCTCGGTTACATCCACGGAGGTGTGACTAGATTCGCCTTTCTCTAATGCCTTTGCCCCTTCAGCGGTAGTTTGCGATCGTCCTTCGGAAGCTGCAGCTTCGCTGGGACCCGGGGCAGCACTAGGATTAGTATCAGATACGTCGACATATTCATCCTCCTCTTCTCCTTCGGACTCACCGGTATCAGGAGCTTCAGTATCCAGAAAAGAAAGATCCCATTCCGGGTGCTCGCTGGATATCTTGTCTTTGCACTCTTCCATCCCATGTTGGAAGGCGTCAACGCCGATCGCGTCCCGTTCCCCCTTGAGTATGGCGAACTGCACCTTAGCCTCAGCAACTTGCTTCTCAGCCTCCGCAACTTGAGCCCGTAGAATAACGTTTTGCTCCTCGAACTCGCCAGCCCGCGCCTCGAGTTCTGAGCTCTTATTGCGGCTAGACAAGAGCTCGCCTTGGAAAGCCCAATTCTTCGACCTTAATTTTGCCATCTGCAAAACCGAAACCAGTCGACATCACAAGAGACCAACTAAAGAAACTAAAAAGGGGGGGGGGGGGGGGATGAGATCGTACCTCCTCCTCTCGCCTGGCCAACCTTTTGGTTAGCTCCTCGGCCTCACCCCTGGCCCTTGTCCTATCAGCTCCGACCAGCTCGACCCTCTCCTGGAGAACATTAATCCTTGACTGTTTGGCTTCGACCTCTTCCCGGGCTTGGGATAGCTCGTTGCTTACCCGAGCCATCATCCCCTGGTGCCATTTAGCGCCGGCCCTTAAGTCAGCGATTTCGTCATCACGCCGTTTCAGTCTCTCCTCCACTTCGCCGAGCATTCTGGTCAGGCACTTTCTCTCGTCGGCAGCTTCCCTTCCCAGCCGACCCAAACTCTCACTATGTTCCCGCCGCATCGCCGCCACCTCCGCGGAATGTTTTGACTCAACTCTAGCCAGCTCCAGGCACGCGTCTTCATTCTTCGCCAGGAGTCCCTACAACTCCTCACTTTACGCTTTTGCTTGGATACTTCGGCCAGGGCGACCTGGTGTGCCGCCTTCATCCCCTCCAAACCTCTATTACTAATAGCCATAAGTTCCTCGAACTTCTCAGACACCTGCAGTCGCGATCGGAGCTCGGCGTTATCTTTCCTGGCCTGAATGCTGGCCCCCGTCACCAAACTCAGACGCCAGCATATCGCCCGAGAAAGTAAAACACTCTACAGGGTAAAAAATGAATGAATGAGAGTTAAGTCAGCCAGAATGTATTCACTATCTAGGAGTGGCAACTCACCCGCGAGGCATAGGCCCGTGTCATTCTCATCAGGGTCGTGTTGTCGATATCGGGAAGGAGATGGACACTTTCAGCCACGCCTTGCTGCCCGAACGCAGCATCAACCAGCTCCAAATCCGCAAACTTGTCCGCCGAGGATCTGCACCCGGATACAAGGCCGACTCATTAAGGCAGAAAATGCCTCCTCGACACCCGCGTTCGAGCTACTGGGTTGGTCATCTCCGCCCAAGGAGCCAACACAAGTGACCTCCAACGGAGAAGCCTTCAGCTTCCCAGCTTCTTCCATCAGAATTTTGGCTTGAGTCTCCTCAGATAACTCGGCCAACCCAAGCGCCAGCCTCCCCAAAATCCTTCTCGAAGGAGTCTCCATCGCGGGACTCTTACCCGCTGAGATCCCTCTTCCATCGCGCCTCCTTCCGTCGCTGTCGCTTGCGCCTCCCCTGCAGGCTCTGCCGGAGCCTCTATCTGGCCTACTTCTTGAGCTGCCGCGGGCGACCCAGCGTCGCTACCACCGGACTCCCCCGCAGAGAGACCAAGAGGGAGCTCGCCCTGAACCTCATCGATTGCAACTGTTCCCTCTCCCTCTCCTATTGGAGTCAGTAGTGGTCCCGCGGAGGCGGAAGGCCCCCCAGAAACGATCGCTTCCGCCAGATCCACCGTCGGTTCCTCTTTCATAGGGGACGCGGCTAGACGAGCCAACGGAGTCTCATCTGAACTATCCGATATTTCCAATACGGGGGGGCAAGGGATCGCGACTGTCCTCCCTGGATCCTCCTCTGCCCCCGGTGCTCCTATCATGACCACTCCGGCGTCCGGCAAGCTCCTTGAGGAGATGTGAGCCCTTTTCTCGGGCCTGCCACTATCCACGCCGCTGCTCTCCCATGGGCGCTTGCCCTCTTCCTCTTGGCGAGGCTCGACAATGCCGACCTCTTGGCTGTAAGAATGGAACATATGCGATTAAATCCAAACACATTCGTCGGGTAGCACGCAGCGGAGAAAGTAAAAGGGAAGACTCACCTTGCGGGTCCAGGGGGCTAAGCCCGGCGGTGAAGAGGGCCCCCTCCGATAACAGATCGTTGGCCGAAAACACTTGGCCATTGCGGAGGACGTCCAAATCTCTCTCCTCCTGCTCTGACAAAACCGGATGCGTTTCCGCATCCCTAACAAAGCTTCCCCATTTCCGAGGGAAGTCGGAACCAATATTCCCATCAGCGATAACGAACCGACTCTTCCATCCCTTGATAGAGGATGGCTTGTCCACAATCACGTTGAAGGACCTCCGAGGTCCAATATATGGCCACTCCGATTTCCTTCCGGGTATCAGATGATAACAGGCACGGAAAAGAGGGAGAATGGCGGCAATCCAGATTTGGTGGCACATTGAGATAAATCCGATGATGCTCCGCAAGCTGTTCGGGGCCACCATCGTTGGACAGATGTTGTAGTGACTCATGATCTCCTTCACCAAGGGATGGAGAGGAAAACGGAAGCCTGCTTTCAAGCTGTCTTCATAAACGAAGACCCCGCTCTTCAGATCCCGCGAGACCCTATGTCCAGGCTCTGGCACTCGCAGGACGACATCTGGGGGCATGCCATACCACTGATGAATCCTTCCCACATCCTCAGCAACGATCTCCGAGGCTACATCTTCGGGGCTCATCGTCATCTTAGCCGAGAAAAGCACCAGGCGAAACGGCAAACGTTGCGAGAGGGGGGAGACTCTTCAAGAAACAAAATGAGAGAATACTGCAAACACGTATTTATAGTGTGACTATCGCTTTGCTTCCCCGCTAAGGAAACCGCCTTGAGAGACGAGGCGCCTCGCCCGAGGTGTCCGAAACTGCCTCGACAAACGCCATATTATTCGGGATTCGTGGCGTGGCGTGCTCTCAACCGTCACTCTTGAAGGAGCCTTACCCATGAAGGCATGGTGACCCTGCCGCATTAATTAGAACATCATTGCACGGGCTGTCTAAACCAAATCGCCCCATCCAAAACGTGCCACCTGGACTTATACTCCCTATGCCCGAACCTATGCTTCGAACAAGGGAGTGGAGGGCATGTGTTGAGGGGTAAAATCATCATTGCATTGATATCTGTGCAAGGAGGCTAAGACCGACCTCCTCCCTTCATCTCCCCCAAGCTCCCATAGTTCGTCCTCCCCGAGCTCCTATAGCTCGTCTCTCCCGAGCTTCCATAGCTCGGCTCCTCTGAGCTTCCATAGCTTGGCTCTTTCGGGCTTCCATAGCTCGTCCCTCCCGAGCTTCCATAGCTCGGCCTTCCCGAGCTTCCATAGCTCGGCTCCTCGAGCTCCCATAGCTCGTCCTCCCCAAGCTTCCATAGCTTGGCTCTTCCGAGCTCCCATAGCTCGGCCTCCCCGAGCTTCCACAGCTCGGCTCTCTCGGGTTTCCATAGCTCGTCCCTCCCGAGCTTCCATAGCTCGGCCTTCCCGAGCTTCCATAGCTTGGCTCCTCCGAGCTCCCATAGCTCGCCTTCCCCGAGCTTCCATAGCTCGGCTCCCCCGAGCTTCCATAGCTCGGCTCCCCGAGCTTCCATAGCTCGACTCCCCCGAGCTTCCGTAGCTCGATTCTCCCGAGCTCCCATAGCTCGGCCCTTCCGAACTTCCTGTGGCTCGATTCCCCGAGCCTCCATGGCCCAGCTCCACTGAGTCACTCACAATCCGATACTCACCTCCGCGGAACCTGACGCGGGAGAGCCTAAGCCTACTGTAACAACCTCCTAGGCAAAGAATCATGTTGAGAGGTGGTCTAGAACCCATCGAGGCTACCCGAGACCTACACACCTACCAGATCTCAAGCCATCAAGGAGCTCTCCTAGCCGTCGATCCCCTAACAGACAGGATGTGGATCCCAACAGCCCCACAACGGCCTGATTCAATCCACCTCCATATCCTAACAACCTCTGAACCTTCCAGAAGGCGCTCAAGATCCAGGTGACAGCCTATAAATATCATACTCACAGATCCCCTCAGGTACGCACGCGCTCACACCCTCACTCCCACTCTCCTGCTCTCCTGCTGCTCGTCGGTGCTCTTACCTTCCAGAGCTTCCGATTGGCCGCCCCTCAGAGAGACTCTCCGGAGAGATCCACCTTCCTATTTTCTGATTGATCGCCGATTTCCTTCCACTGACTTGAGCATCGGAGGGTTTTTCGCGGAGGGCCACCCTCAACGCCTCTCGCGCGAGGACTTGTGTGTAGGTCCGCCTCCTGGAGATCGACTGTACCCGAGTCGAAGGACGGATCCCGGTGGCAACAGTTATAATCGTTGAGAAGAACTTGCCAAACACGTGAATATTATAAAATGAAAAATAGAGGCAGCAAAGCCAAGGGGTCCCCCTTTTCACAAGGGTGGGGTGGGTTGGATTTGGCTTTTGGCTCAGCAACCCTGCTAGCCACCAGTTGCTTCATTGTAACCCAAAGTTTGGGGAAGAGGAAGTTAAAAAGCGCTTTCCCTTTACCTGGGGATGGGGCAGACTTGGCTCAGCAACGCTGATGGTTACCGATTACTTCACTGCAACCCAAGTCTTGTGAAGAGGTAGCCAAAAGTTCTTCCCCTTTACTTTGGGATGGGGCAACCCTGCTAGCCACCAAATGCTTCATTATAATCATGTATCGGGAGAAGAGGTGTAGTTGCTATCATCTATTCGCTGCTTCCAGCGTCTGCTTGCATGTTTCCTTAAACTTCTAATGTTATCATATATTAATGCACTGATCTCTGATTCGTTCTTCATCGAGGGTAGCCTTCAAAAGCCACAGGATAAGTTAGCAACCACGGATGCTTCCACGTGAAGTCGGCGGCCAGCTGGTGCGGGGGCAAGATTTAACGATTCTTAAGGCTGAAAACCCAGTTGGGGGTCAACAGGTCAATTTAATATCTAGACGTTCTGGCTTATCTTCACCTTAGGACTGGATCATATATCCGGCAAGCATTCTCCTTGGATTTCTGGTACAAAACCATCTCTTTAGTTATTTCAAGCAATTGCTGGACTCGGATAGTTGTGATGAAATAATTCTGATTTTAGATTGCATGTTCTGTAGGTTAGATAAGCTGCTATGTAAATTAACAGAAGAACAAAGCTGAGATATATATCACCTTTTCGTGCTCATCCTTCGAGCTTGTACTACTATATATTGCAATAAACTGGAATCCATGGCGTTTGTTTTGCTTTTGCTGCTGCTGCTCCTGTCCTCAGCCCCGCTCATGTCCTCCTCGCGGTCGGGAAATGAGACAGACCTCCAGGCCTTGCTTGCCATAAAGCATCAGATAACACGCGAGTCCCCTAAAGCTCTGAGCTCATGGAATGACACCATCCATGTCTGTGACTGGGAGGGGGTCTCGTGCACCCGCAAGCACAACCCGCGGAGGGTCTCAGCCTTGGAGCTGGCATCGCATGGCTTGGCGGGTTCCATCTCCCCTTTCATTGGCAACCTCAGCTTTCTTAGAAGAGTCGACTTATCAGACAACGGTCTCTATGGCGAGATCCCGCAAGAGATCGGTCGCTTGCGCCGACTGCTGCATCTCAATTTGAGCTCCAACTCATTCGAATATCTAATCCCTATGAATCTGACCTATTGTTTGGACCTTCAGTTGCTTAATATAAGTTACAACAAGCTCGTTGGGGGGATACCTGTAGAGATAAGCAGCCTATCCAAGCTTCAATATCTGTCAGTCGAGCAGAACAACATCACAGGAGTCATCCCACCGTGGCTTGGCAATCTTTCTTCCCTGTCCATGCTTTCTGTAGGGACGAATAATCTACATGGAGGAATCCCGAAAGAACTTGGCCAACTTGCAAGTCTAGAAAAATTGGCCATCCATAAGAATATGCTCTCAGGAATCATCCCGCAGTCCCTCTACAATCTCTCATTCTTGCAAATTTTGACTGCTACAGAAAACCAGCTGCAGGGAAGCCTGCCATCCGATATTGGCATCCGACTTCCAGATCTCCAACACCTTTTACTTGGTTATAACCAATTTGGAGGACTAATTCCAGCATCACTAACCAATGCCTCTAGACTTATTCAGATCCTTCTCCCAGAAAACAATTTTATTGGGTTCATGCCTACTGATTTTGGAAGATTAAAATATCTTTCCAAGCTAAATATAAACTGGAATCACATTCAAGTAGACAATGTCCGTGGTTGGGAATTTCTTACTTCTCTCAACAATTGCAGTTATTTAACAAGATTAGGTCTGGGTTATAACAATCTAAGGGGTGTATTGCCTACGTCAATAGCAAACCTCTCCACACAACTAGAATATCTAGTGATTGCTTCTAACCAAATATCGGGGAGTATTCCTTCTGGGATAGAAAACCTGGTCAATCTGGAGGCTCTAGTAACGTTTGAAAATCTACTAACAGGCACCATTCCAGAAGGTGTTGGAAAGCTTAGCAATTTAGTTCTTTTACGCTTATACAGTAACAGGTTTACAGGTTTTGTTCCATCCTCCCTTGGCAACCTAACTCAGTTGACCCATCTTCAGTTGTATAGCAATAGTTTGCAAGGACCCATACCTCCAAGCCTCGAAAACCTCCAGCATCTTCAAGTACTAGACCTTTCTAGAAATAATCTCAATGGAACCATACCTAAAGAAATCTTTAGTCTACCTTTTTTGTCAGATCACATCGACCTATCTGAAAATTCATTAGTTGGGCCACTCCCAGAAGAAGTCGGCAGCTTGACAAATCTCAATACATTTGCTGTCTCTGGGAACAAGTTGACTGGTCAAATTCCAGACACAATTGGCAAATGTGAAGTCCTTGAGTTACTATTTATGAACAATAACCTTTTTAATGGAAGCATTCCACCATCTCTCAGCAACATGAAGGGCCTAAAAGGATTATTTCTATCATACAATTACTTGACAGGGACCATTCCTTCATCTTTGAGCAACATTAAGGGCCTTCAAGCACTGGATCTCTCACACAATTATCTTTCAGGGCCAATCCCACGTTCTCTCCAAGACTTGAACTTTTCATGCTACTTGAATGTTGAATTCACCAATGATGTTAATCTTCAATATTTGAATGCTTCATGTGGCTTAAACCTATCTTTCAACCATCTCGAGGGGGAAGTGCCAACGAAGGGAATCTTCAAAAATGCGACTGAATTCTCACTTGTTGGCAACGATGGACTTGTGGGGGTGTTCCAAAACTCAGGTTGCCCAAGTGCCCTTTGAAATCTTTGAAAAACAAACAGTACTCCCAGATTCTAAAGTTTGTGATTCCAATAGTTGTTATAGTCATCCTCCTTTTGATACTCTCAAGCGTTTCTTTTCGTTCTCGGAAACAGAAACCAAAACCTCAAACTTCAGATGTTTCTTTGTTGGAGGATCAAAATTTCAGAGTTTCATATGCAGAATTGGTTAAAGCAACGAATGGATTCTCCTCTACCAATTTAATTGGCTCGGGAAGATATGGATCTGTGTATAAAGGGATTATCGATTGTACCAATTCAATTGTGGCCATTAAGGTTTTCAATCTTCTGCATCGAGGAGCTTCCAAGAGCTTTATTACCGAATGTGAAGCTTTGAGAAACATTCGTCACCGTAATCTCATCAAGGTATTGACATCCTGCTCCAGCATAGATTTCTATGGCAATGATTTCAAAGCTCTAATTTTTGAGTTCATGCCAAATGGGAGTTTGGAGACATGGTTGCATCCTAAACTAGATATGGATCGTCATGTGCCTGGTCTAAGCTTGATCAAAAGGTTGGACATAGCTGTCGATATTGCTGATGGATTGGATTATCTGCATCACAATTCTCAACCTCCAATTGTTCACTGCGATTTAAAGCCTGGCAATGTTTTACTTGACCATGACATGTGTGCGTATGTCGGAGACTTTGGTTTAGCAAGGTTCCTATATGAGGATGCAAGCAAACATATTCAGTCCTCAAGCACCTCAGTGGGAATAAAGGGCTCCATTGGATATGTCGCTCCAGGTAACTTAATTACTCTTTTAACCTCTTTTTCTCTACTATCTTTCTCAGAAGCTTTGAAGGATTAAACTTATATTTTTCATTCAACGTAGATCTTCTATCTATATAATATAAGTTTAAGCTAAGATATCCATGGATTGCAGAGTATGGGGCAGGCTGTCATGTATCTACCTCTGGAGATGTATATAGCTATGGGATCCTTATATTGGAGTTGCTTACAGGAAAATGTCCAATTGATGACATGTTTCAAAATGGCCTAACACTTTACAAGTTTGTCGAGAGGGCTTTTCCTGATGGAATCTTGGATATTGCTGATCCACTGTTGATGTTACCAAAGCATAGGAATATTACTTACAACGAGCAAAATGGAAGCGATGCATTGAGAAAAATCCAAGAATGCATGATTAATGCAGTGAGAGTCGGGCTATCATGCTCAAATCAATCATGGAGAGAGAGAATGAACATGAAGGATGTTGCAACTGAGATGCACAAAATTCGAAATGCCTATAAGACTACTGGGTTTCTTGAAAGCTGTATGGTTGGGGGTCAGTAACCATACATCATTTCACTTTAGATCATGAACCAGAACATAGACAAATCAAAATTGTTAAAACTTCCTATATTCCTGAGGAGCCTAATATTAATTCTAATGTATTTCCTTTACCAAGTTTCAGATATATGATGTTTTGAAATTGTGAGTGACATTAATAAAAGCAATGTTATATTTCTGGGTGTACTATGTATGATAACAAAATCATTAAGCGAAGAATTTCTCAAATTATATGAAGAATGGCATATGGAAGTTAAGGGCTCTTTGCCCTGATTAGCTTTATTTTAATGTCAGGAAAGAAAGCAAATCCTGGACACAGAATAAGCCCCATGGTTGCCACCATTTGAGCCTATTGATGTATTAAATAAGACCTAAATTGAGTAGGATCCATACACAATCCAAATCAATGGATACGTTTGGTCCAAGGATCATAGATAGGTTTCTAGTCTGATAGATCCCAGTTAGCAAAGTCCTTTGTTACGTATGTTTGACAATCTTTTGTCACTTGATTTTTTTCTCCTTGCTTCTAAGGCACAAATAGAAAATTTGACCTGTTCATTAAAAAAAGTTCGGAGTGGAGCATGAAAATGTTAGCAAGAATCTTGATAAGGCAAAAATGAATGAAATCAGAATAAAATAGATTAGATAAAACTTGCAGAGAAGCTGCAATATAGAGTGAAACTCTATTAGAAAAATTATTAATAAAAAAATATCTTTTGGCACGCCTATTAGTTGTGTATGCGCCATGATAGTTGAACCTATGCCTGAACCAAGAAGATTTGAGGTGCCAAGTCGCTCTCAATTAACAACTCCTCTGTTGCTTTATTTGGCTTTGGAGAATAGATAGATCCATGGAGTTTGAATAGGGCTTGGAGCTGCTGTTGGCTGACACTTAGACTTCTCCCTTGCTTGCAACATGTGCCACCACTACCCCTTGTTAGGAAGTTCTTCGTTAGGATTGCTCGACCTAAGCCAAAGGCAAACTCAGAGAAAGGCAAGAGGTGGGCTTATTGCTATAGATCCATATTTGTATTCATATCCAAATTTAGTTTTCTATAGTTGTAAGAACCGAACCGAACCGGTCGGTTGGACCGGTTGAACCGGGACCCGAAGGCCAAGCCGGTCTGATTTTAACACAAAACCGAATGTGTAAACGACTCAGAATAACCCGATCAATCCATCCGGTTCACCCATGAACTGGTCAACCCAGGTCAAATCGAATGGGATCATAGGTTTTATTATCATGTTAACCTTACTTTTTTAAAAAAATAATTTTTATTAATATAAATATATTTTTATATTAAAATAATTGTTTGATGGTTCAACCAGTGACCCAATGGTTGAACCAATGACCCGGTGACCCAAGCCCTTGGCCAGATCAATGTCCGTATCGGGTTTGACAACTATGCAAGAAAAACTAAGTTCAAAATGAGTAAAATCAGAACTTGTAGTCAAACGCCATTAATAAACAAATTCTTGCTCCAATTTGATATGTTGACATTTAATTGAGCACATGATTTTGATGGGCTAACTAACGGTCAGCACTTCTAAAATTGAAAGGGCCTTTTATTATAATACTTCTTCATATATATATATATATATATATATATATATATATATATATATATATATATATATATATATATATATATATATATATATAACTTTCTCTCCCTAGTTTGGCATCCTCTCTCCCATCCGTATGCCTTTTTCTTTCTCTAGGATGTTAGGAGGCATGAGATTTTATGGGATGCCACTTTTCTCTCCTAAGCATTCCTTGCGTATGACTTTTTTTTCTCTCTCTCTCTCTAAGCCTCCCATTCTATGACATCATTTTCTTTCTCTTGCGTAGGTGGTGGTTATCTTTATACTTGTTTGGGCGCTATTTTTAGTTCAGATCCGAAGATTTGTTGCAATAGTTGATCCTTACAACATCTCCTACTCTTTGATTAGAAAATCTCCGACCCTATTAGTTAGAATCAAAGAAATTTCCATGGAACAAGGAATAAAAAGCAAACAGAAAAAAATAATGCAATTTTCTTGGCCTTCCTATCTCATTGGGAACGTTAACTTGGGCTCCGGCAATGCTCCATGGCAAAGGAGGTTCAAACTACACCCTCCAATGGTAGTTTACGAGCATGGATGCAAAGAGAATAGGAGGAAGAAAGAGAGAAGAAGAAAAGAAGAAGTGAAATGGAGAAGAAAAAGGAAAGAAAAGAGTGGTCCAGCTGCTAGCTTCTCAAAGACTCTTGTTCTCTCCTTCCACTACCGATTATTCTCACTGAGTTTCCTCTCTTCATCCACCACGGAACATTCACGAAGGTGGAAGAAAAATTATTTTAATGAGTAGGTTTTAATTAAGGCTAAACCTAACTTAGCTTACCTTAATTCTTACTTCTTAATCGTCACAGCGAGAGAGAGAGAGCGAGACACAGAGAGAGAGAGAGAGACGGATGAGAGAGAGGGGGAGTGATGCAGGACCGGTTCGCATGCACGTTGTTGGCCTAGATGGTAACCCAAAGGAGGGGGGGTGAATTGGGTTCTTTAAAAAATTTTAACACTTTAAAACTATGTGCTTAGATATGAAAGTGCTTGAGTGCAATGTATAGATAAATGCTGAGCACAAATAAATGAGATAGAGAGAGATAATATGCACGGCAAACACAAAGATTTTATAGTGGTTCGGTGTATCCAACACCTACGTCCACTCCCAAGCCGTACTTGGGTCCACACTATAATCCACTTGATTACAGTCGAGTTGTTTTACAAGCTCACAACCCAAACTTGTTGTTTCCTGAAGGATCACAACGAACCCAGCTGATTTTTCCAGGTTCACTAGCACAAAACCCAACCACAAGCTATTCTTGGCTTGTCCCGAGGTATACTACCTCTACAAATTCAATCCTCCGATTGAATTAGCAAACAACAATGAAAAATATAGTTTTGAATACAAAACAGGTCCTCATATGAGTAAATATGTAATTAAATAAACAAAGGTAAGAAAAGCCTATTTGAAGCGATTTGGATGTGTGCTTTTCTTCTTTTCATCTTCTCCCTTGAATGATTGAATCATGCCTCAGCTCAGATTCTTCACAAAATCGCAGTTGAGAAGTTAGGGAAAAACATGGCTTTTGCTTTCTTCCTTTTCACTTGGGAAATCCTCCGATTTTGAGCTTTGAATGCTTTGGATTTCTCTTTGGACTCTCTAGGATTGATGGATTTAAGCTATGAGTCTTTCCTCTTTGATTTCTCTCTCTTTCTTTCACAAGATTTTTCAATTTTTCACAAAATATTTCTTTTTTTTGTTCCTCTTTTTCAAAAGGATGAATCCCCATTTTATAGACTTCTTAATCCAAGGTTTTTTGATGGAAAACTAGCCATTGTGAGATGCTTGGATGTTTCTACACACAAAGAAAATAGTTGTTAGAAGTTAGGTGAAAAAATTACCATTGCAGTCCTTTTGACATTTGAAAAATCTGTTCCTGACAGGTTGGAGTCGGCTCCAACTTTTCAGGTGTCGGCTCTAGATCGGGGTGTCCAAAAATAGTAACAAAAGTTTGTTGAGGAGTCGGCTCCGAAAAAGTAATGTGTCAGCTCGGCACTTTCGGGAGTCGGCTCCAGAATCCAAAGGTATTGACTCTAACAATGTCCAAAAAATATGCTCTCTGTACTCAGGTTAGAGTCGGCTCCAGAAACTCAGGTATCGGCTCGCAACTCTCAGGTGTCGGCTCCCAATCTCTAGGTGTCGGCCCCGGAAACTGACGCAGAAACTACTTCTCTGTATCTCAGGTTGGAGTCGGCTCCAGAGTTTCAGGTTCGACTCCGATCGTGCCGAAATTCTAGAAAAGTTCTGATACGCCCTGGGGTCGGCTCCTGACTGTTGGATGTCGACTCTAAGTTCTGAACTTAAATAATTTCCTTTCAAATTTGATTCAAAACTTATTCCTTTATTCCTTTTGATTAATTAATCAACCTTAATGCCTGAAACACTTATCAAATATATCAAAAACATGATGAATATACTCATAGCTTTTGTTAATCATCAAAATCAATAATTGGGTCAATAATCTCCCCCTTTTTGATGATGACAAAAATATTGAGTATATGCATGATTAATTAATAAATTTTCAAAGCAGATAAGTTTTCATAGTTAAGCTCTCCCCTTATGATACTTAAATTAACATTTTCTCCTTATCAATTAAGTTCATTTAATGTTTGATACCAATTAATTAAAGAAATCCATTCAATGTATATATGATTATCTTCTTTCCCCTTTGTATATTCAATTATAACCTTTATGCATATACAAATATCATTTACTTCTCTTCCTTTTTTGTAATCAACAAAAAGGTTAAGAAGTATATCAATGCATTAAACATATGTGAATCAAAACTCAATTCAAGTCATTCAAAATCAAGGTTCAAAGATAGCAAATATGATATTCATTAGAGTATCAAAACATTACATCATAAATACTTTAACTATATTAAAATGTTGCTTTCATTACATCAAAATCCTAAGCATTGAATTCTAATTACATCAAAAGAAAAGCTTCATTACATCAAAATTCAAACTAAACTACAGTACAACACAAAGTAAATCTAACAACAAAAGGTAAAAACATCAAATTCTAAAACATCTCTTCAGTTCTTCTAAGAGTGTTCCCATTCCTTCACTTTAAAATTGATAAATTCATTTAACCTTCTATCAAAGAATGCAGATGCCACTGTGATTTTCTCTGAAGTTATACATTGCATCTAGAATAAGTCTCGGAATCTCTCCAATTTCTTTGAGTTCCTCAAATATGTGCATGAGATCATTCTTTAAAGATTCTGAAGAAGATCCAAGGGTGAACTTAATCTTGCTTACCCTTTCATCCAAGGAATAAAATAATTCTCTCAAGCTCATTAGACTACTATCTATCTCAGTTTTCATCTCTTCTTTATGAGTAGCAAACAGTCCTTTAAGTTGCTATAATTGGATAGCAGAAAAACCAACAGATGACTGAACTGAAGAGGAAGGAGCATGGAGCAGGAGGTACATAATGACTGGGGCCAGGTGAGCTGTGCCTCACTGATGGTCTTGCCTCAGAAGGGCAAGGCTCAGAAGTCTCAGCTACTCTGTCTTTAGAATGACCTTTCCTCTCCCACTGATCATTAATCTTCACAAAGCCCATCCTATGAATAGTGGCAAGGCTGTAGTAGTCTATATGCCTAAGATTTTTTGTGGGTTCACTGTCAGAAGTTACCACTCCTTGGCTTTGGAATACTAAGGTCAAATCATACCGTAGGGTAGGGAGGATCTTTTTTACCACCAACTTCAGCTATATACCAAATTATCATGCCAGGCAAATTGATAGGCTGATCGGTAATCACACTATCCATAACAGCAATGTCTCTTTCCGAGACATACTCAAAACGTCCTGTTTCAGAAATAAGATCCTACTGCAAATATTGTGAAGCAATCTCAGTTCCAAAGGCAGTTGGTAGCTCTTATTTCTTCAAACTCTTCTACATCTCTGCCTAACATCCTTGACAATGCGGCACTCCTGTTGCTATGGGCATTTGCTATAACTCCGGTAAAGGAATTTCTAGCAGATTTTTCAAGATTTCAGATGTAAGGTGAACCCTAATTCCTCTGACAAAACTGACAATCCCGCCATCACCTCTAGAAAGATTTGAATAGAACTCCTTAACCAAGGCGGGGTATGTCGGAACATCTAGGGAATAAATTTTTTCCCAACCCATTTCTTTGATTTGTCTTCCAATTGAAAAACCCTCATCTTTAAATAATCCAAAATTGACCTTTCTTCCCATTGTTATGACTCTACCAGCTAGTAAATCAACCTGAGAAGAAGTAGGTCCAGGCATGGCGCTAGGCGTTGAGGAAGAAGAAGAAGAATCCATGCTTGGCGAAGGCTCACGGACAGGACGCCTCACGGTCTACTTTCTCAGTGCCACGGGAGCTCCAAAGATTGATCCCCTATGCTTAGGTGCCATTGAGACCTAGGGAATGGTTAATTTGAGGGAATTTTGGTTTAGGGAGGCTTAGAGAGGTTTTGGAGAAGATATAGAGTTAATAGGGCCAAAGGGTGTCGACTCTGCCCTAATATAGCCAAAAAGGGTCCACAATGTGTCGAATCCTGCAAAGTCGGGTGTCGACTCCAAGTCGCTAACTCAGTTAGCGCCCGAACTGGAGTCGGCTCGCTAAGATGGGTGTTGGCTCCAAGGTCTCAGACCGAGAGCGACACAGATGAGGTGTCGACTCCACTAATTGGGGTGTCGACTCCACTGACAGTTTCAGAAAATAAATGAGAGTTTCAAAGAACTGAAACTTGTCAAAAATTTGATCAAAAATTGGATAAAAATCTTTGGAATTTGGTTAATCAAATGGATCAAATATAGATAATTTCCTTAAATTATAAAACATATTTTAAGAATTGATTGAATTCTAGATAATCATCCTTAGGTGTTTCAAAATCACTCCAATGGATCACAAATCTCTAACTCTCCTCTAAGATAACAAAATCTCTCTTCACTCAAGGGTTTTGTAAATATGTCAGCTAATTGTTCTTCAGTACAAATATAATCAAGACAAATGTCACCATTAGCTACATGTTCTCTAATAAAGTGATATCTAATTTCAATATGTTTAGTTCTTGAATGTTGTATAGGATTTTTAGTTAAATTGATTGCACTAGTGTTATCACATCTAATAGGAGTTTTATCAAGTGTTATGCCATAAACTTCAAGTTGTCGCTTAATCCAAAGGATTTGAGCACAGCAACTTCCAGCTGCAACATATTTGCTTCAGCAGTAGATAATGCAACCAAATTTTGCTTTTTGCTAAACCATGAGATTAAGTTCCTTCCTAAAAATTGTCATGCACCACTTGTACTTTTTCTATCTATTTACATCCAGCATAGTCAGAATCAGAATAAGCAATTAAATTTAGTATTGGGTCTCTAGAATACCATAATCCTACATTTTTAGTTCCACTTAAATATCTAAGTATTCTTTTTACAATAATTAAGTGAGATTCTTTAGGTTTTGACTGAAATCTAGCACATAGACAAACAACAAACATAATATTTGGTCTACTTGCTGTTAAGTAAAGTAGAGATCCGATCATACCTCTATAGTGCTTTTGATAACTTTCTTACCATCTTCATCTTTATCCAATTTGCATGAAGGACTCATAGGTGTTCAAGGGGTTTGATTGATTCCATTCCAAACTTCTTGAGAATTTTCTTCGTATACTTTGTTTGGTTTTTGAAAATCCCTCTTTACTTTGTTTGATTTGAAGTCCTAGGAAGAAATTGAGTTATCCCATCATGCTCATCTCAATTCACCCAGCATTAACTTAGCAAATTCTTGACACAAAAGATTGTTAGTAGCACCGAATACAATATCATCTACATAGATTTGTACTATCAATAAATCTTTATCTTTTCTTTTCAAAAATAAGTTTTATCAATATTTTCTCTAGAAAAATTATTTTCAATTAGAAATTTACTTAACCTATCATACCAAGCTCTAGGTGCTTGTTTTAAACCATAGCACTTTGTGTAATTTAAAAACATGATTGGAAATTCATGATCTTCAAAACCAGGTGGTTGTTCTACAAAAACTTCTTCATTTATAAAACCATTTAAAAATACACTTTTAACATCCATTTGAAATAAATTGAATTTATATGACATGCAAATGCAAGTAATAGTCTAATTGCTTCTAATCTAGCTACAGGTGCAAAAGTTTCATCAAAATTAATTCTTCTTCTTGATTATATCCTTTTGCAACTAATCTAGCTTTATTTCTAATTACTATGCCATTTTCATCTAATTTATTTTAAATACCCATTTAGATCCTATAACTGAGTGACCTTTAGGTCTATCAACTAAGGTCCATACATTATTCCTAGTAAATTGATTTAATTCCTCTTGCATAGCTAACATTCCAATTACTATCTTTTCAGCTTCTTCAATAGTTTTAGGTTCAATTTGAGATACAAATGCAAATGATTATTGATATTTCTCATAGATGATCTAGTTCTTACACCTTGAGATGGATCACCTATAATCAATTCCTTTGGATGACCATAAGGCATATCTCCAATCTCTAGGAAGATCTACCTTATGATTAGTATCAATAATATCAATCCTAGGAGAATCATCATCTTTAGCTTCTTGTTCATGGTCTGAAGATACATATTAATTTTTCAATATCTCTTTCTAGCAAATTTGTATCTTCCTCATCATCAATTTTTTGAACTTGATGCTAAAGACTCATCAAAAACTACATGAATAGATTCTTCTACAATTAAGTTTTCCATTTGTTAAATACTCTATAGGCTTTACTAGTTGTTGAATATCCTAAGATGCCTTCATCAGATTTTGCATCAAATTTTTCTAAGTTGTCCTTACCATTATTATGAATGAAACATTTACAACCAAATGCATGAAAGTAACTAATGTTTGGTTTTCTATTATGCCATAGTTCATAGGGAGTTTTCTGAAGAATTGGCCTAATTAAAGCTCTATTTAAGATGTAACATGCCGTGTTTATGGCTTCCACCCAAAAGTATTTTGGGAGTTGGCTTTCACATAGCATAGTATAGGCCATGTCTTCTAGTGTCCTATTCTTTCTTTCTACAACTCCATTTTGTTGTGGTGTTTTAGGTGCAGAAAATTATGATAATGTCATTTCAATGCAGAAATTTTTAAATAATGATTTTCAAATTTTGTTCCATGCATGATCACTTCTAAGAGACACTATGGTAGTGTTTTTCTCATTAGTGACTTTCTTGAAGAATTTCATGAATATGAGAAAGTCTCATCTTTATGAGCCAAAAACATACCCAAGTGAATCTAGAATAATCATCTACTATCACAAGACCATATTTCTTTCCTCCTAGACTAGTGGTTCTAGTAGGTCCAAAAAGGTCCATGTGAAGTAGTTCAAGTGGCCTAGAAGTGGAAACAACATTCTTAGATTTGAAAGAAGTTCTAGTTTTTTTCCAAATTGACATGCATCACAAATTCTGATTATTTTCAAAATCTAACTTTGGAAGTCCTTTAACTAAATCCATTCTAATTAATTTTGAAATTAGGTGTGTGCTAGCATGACCTAATCTACGATGCCATAACCATCTTCTCATTCACATTAGCATTATCAGCAACTAAGCAATGATTACTAGTTGACAATTTATAAATCAATTAAGTATACATTGCCATTTCTATTCCAATAAATATAATGCTATTGTTAATGGGATTAGAAACAGTGCAGATAGAAGCTTCAAATGAAACTTTGAAACCTTTATCACACAATTGGCTAATGCTAATTAAATTATGCTTTAAACCATCAACATATAAAACATTCTCAATAAAAGTTGATGGAGTTATTTGAATTTTACCAAATCCCATAATTTGGCCTTTACCATTATCTCCAAAGTAACAACTCCACCTCTTTTATTTCAAGGGTGATGAATTGATCCTTGTCACCCGTCATGTGCCTTGAGAAGCCACTATCAAGATACCACTTTTGTTTTGATCTTTGGCTGCAAGACACTCCTGCAAGATAATCAAACTTTTTGTTTAGGTACCCAAGCTTTCTTGGGTCCTTCATGGTTAGTAGCAATAAAGATTGTTCCTTTCGGAACCCATATTTTCTTTCCTTTAATTTTAAATTTTTGCTAGTTTTCTAATATTGCATTCATATGATTTATGTCCTTTTAAACCACATTTGAAACAAGTAATATTAGGTGATTGGCCAGCATATAAAGATATTTTTCAAAGATTTTTGCTTCATAAGAGGATTATATCCTAATCCTGCCTTGTCAAAAATAGCCTTTTGACTATCTAAAATCATGTTTAATTTTGAAGAACTTAAGGTAAATCTATCAACTATATCCTTATATTTATCAACCTCTTTCTTTAGATTAAGGTTCTTATTTGAAACCAATTCTTTTTCTTTTACAAATCTTTTTCAGATTTCAAGTCTTTAATTTCTAGAGCCAATTTATTTTTCTCTTTAAGAGATTTGCATTTACAGTTTTTAAAGATTTGCTTTTCTTTTTCAAAACTTTAAAATTACAACTAATTCATTAAATGCATCAAATAATTTTCAAATGTAAAGTCATGAGTTTCAATACTTACCTCATCATCTTGTTTTGCCATGAAGCAATGTTTGCAACTTTCTTTTGTTCTTCCTCGAAAGAGGATTCTTCACTATCGCTCCATGTTGCAACATAAGCCTTCTTCTTCCTTTTGTAAGCTTTCTTCAATTGAGGACAATCATATCTAAAGTTCCCGGTTTCTTACATTCATAACATATGAGGGATTCTTTTCCTTGTCCTTATCCTTCTCTTTTTCTTTTTACCTTCCCTTTTTGTTCCATACACTACAAGAAAATTTAAATATAGCGACACCCAAATGCGTCGCTAAATACCCTATAGCGACGTAATTGCGGCGTCGCTACGAATGTCATCGCAATCTCAATTTGTCGCAATTGCGTCGCTTAACAGCACTCTCTACAACACAATAAATGCATCGCAATATATTGCGACGCAATTAAATGCGTCGCAATATTGCGACGCAACATACATGCATCACTAATTTTAAAAATAATTTTTTAAAATATTTGCGATGAAAAATCTCGTCGCAATTGAGTCGCTAATTTATTTATTTTTTAAAAAATTTAATTAGCGACGCATTAGCGACTTAAATTGTGTCGCTAATATTTCTAAATTATTATTATTAAATATTAAACGCATTTAGTTACATCGCAATATTTAATAATAATATATTTTAGATATATTAGCAATGCAATTTTAGTCGCTAATGCGTCGCTAATTAAATTTTTTTAAAAAAATTGCGACGCAAGGTCATTGCGTCGCAATATTTAATAATATTTTAAAATATTAGCGATGCAATTTCAGTCGCTAATGCATCGCTAATTAAATTTTTTTTAAAAAAATAAAATATTAAAAATTAAAATGGTTAATACAATTTTTATTACATTTAAATATTGATCAAAATTCTTCACTCATATTGATCCAAACAATAATCATTCAATTTTCAAAAAAATTAATATATTAAAATTTTGAAGTTTTCATGTACAAAATATAAAAAGTAAAAAAATATATCAAGAATCCGCCGATCACGTGGAGGCTGGAAACCCTGTGACATGCTGCTAACCATATCCTGCAACTGACGCATCTGATCTCGCACGTCTGCAAGCTCCTACTGATGGCCTCGCATACGTAGCTCGAACTCGTGCTCGAACTCCTGCCGAAGTTCTGCCGAACCTCCTGACGAACGTCCTGCCGAACCTCCTCCGTAATAGATCTCCGAATGTCGTCTAAACGCTCGACAGGAATATCACCAGAATATCGCGAGCTGGAGGCATGATGGGGAAAATATGCAGAAGCTCTAGTGCCCAGACCATAGACCCTGCGGTCTCGCGGCTGGGCACCAACAGCCTCCCAAAACACACGTTGACTGTCCTCTACTGAGAGTTCAACGGGTGTCTCCCCATCAGTGGAGCCGACCTGCGATGCCTGGGAGCGAAGCTCCTCGACTCGTGTCTTTGAATTATAAAATCAATATAAATGAATTAATAAATTTCTCTAAATAAAATTTTAGAAATTAAATAGATACTATATGAAGCTAATTTCTTACCGCAGCTCTCGTGATCGCGTATCGACCCAGGAACCATCCCTCCTGGTGTGTGTCGCCTGAATAGACGAAACTCACCAGGATCTCCGCCCTCATGCTCAGACTAACAATAAAAAAATTGATATTAATGTAAATATTTATAATAACTAAATTAGTAATTAAATTATTTATATTTTCTTACCATACGGCGTCTGTGCTCCTGAATCGAAATGGAGCCCAAAGTGTGGCAGGAGGACCCGTGCCAGGACTGCCACTCTCGAATCAACGG
>UESW01003863.1:524986-563584 GCA_900491605.1 Calamus simplicifolius
GCTGATGTGGCTGGATACATGATGCTGCTCAATAAATCTATTAAAAAAATGCATGTTTATAAGTAATTGACTTAAAAACATATACATATATTTTTAATTAGTATATACTTACAGCCCCTGAGCATCCAGTCGAAGTACGGTGCGGCCGATGGCGGAAGAACTCTTGGAGGTATGTGCCGATCGGCTGGATGGTAATACCAATGCAGGATGCCGACTGCTGGAGAGATCGAAGGCTGTGCGATGTATGAAGATCCGAACTCTCCATCTCCAAAGCTCATGTGATCTGATGCAGCAGGGCTACGTCCCTGCTCACTCTGTATGTCGTCGGTAGATCTATCTCTGCCTGTCATACTGAAAATACTAAAGATTCATGCAATTAAATTACGATTAATGATTGACTATATAAAAATTTAACACTTATAAAATAAAGTTGAATTTAAAAAAAACCTCTATGTTTAATCGATTGTCATTTGTTTCATAAAATGTTGGTTCAACATCCGATGCCGTATCGGACTGCGATTCAGTTTCATTATCATCGGAAGGAAACCGAACATTTGCATCCACAATTTCTTGGACATCACCATTTGGATCTAAGTGATGTTTCAGGAGCCTTGTGTCATCCTCAATTGCATGCATTTCCATCTCATCCTCTTGAAATGCAGGGCACTCGGCTGATTGACTTGATGAACTCTCCTTAATACGATTGTTGAACGTGGGACGATTTTAGAAACAGCCCACCAATTTCGCTTGTCGTTGCGCAAACTTGGATATCCGCAGTAAAACTTGCTGAGCTTGGGATGCAAGGATGAATGGTTCATATTTTTGCAATCTTCGTCGATGGTTCACTTCAACCAAATTGTAGTCGTTATGAACCCTTTTGCCCACAGGAATGTCGGATCGAACCAATCGCAACGAAACAATACGGTTTGTTTTCATAGGCCAACTGGGATATTCAACTTCAACCACCTCTACTAACTTTCCGTAATAATCCTGCATATTTGCTCCAACACTTTCTCCTTTAACACACACGCCCCAGTTCTACGTGCCTCTTGAAGCTGCAATCGTTCAATCTGAAATTTGTACCCATTAACAAAATAGCCAGTCGAGGTTGTTACGGTCTTCAATGGCCATTGCGATAGACATTTAATGAAAATATTGTCGGTTGTGGACCATGGACCGTTTACCTATGAATTGGCAATGATCTGACGGTTGTGACAATCCAAGCCGTGATCCCGATCGACGACGATCGATCTCGAACCATTGCGATCGATCCATTCGGCTATGATCCGACGGTTGCGATCGATCCAAGCCATGATCCCGGTCGGCGATGACCAATCTCGACCGTTGCGATCGGTCTGATCGGTGATGATCCGACGGTTGCGATCGATCCAAGCCATGATCCCGATTGACGATGATCAATCTCAGACCATCGCAATCGATCAGATCGGCGACGATCTGACAGTTGCGATCGATCCAAGCCCTGATCCCGATCGGCGACGACCGATCTCGGACCATTGCGATCGGTCTGATCGGCGATGATCTGATGGTTGCGATCGATCCAAGCCGTGAACCCGATCGACAATGATCTGACGGTTGCAATCGATCCAAGCCCTAATCTCGATTGACGACGATCGATCTCGGGCCATTGCAATCGCTTCGATCGGCAATGATCCGATGGTTGCGATCGATCCAAGCCGTGATCCCGATCAGCGACGATCGATATCGGACCATTGCGATCGATCCGATCAGCTATGATCCGATGGTTGCGATCGATTCAAGCCATGATCCCGATCGGCGATGACCGATCTCGGACCATTACGATCAGTTCTATCGGTGATGATCCGACGGTTGCGATCGATCCAAGCCCTAATCCCGATCGACGACGATCGATCTCGGGCCATTGCGATCGCTCCGATCGGCAACGATCCGACGGTTGCGATCGATGCAAGCCATGATCCCGATCGGCAACGATCCGACGGTTGCGATCGATCCAAGCCGTGATCCCGATCGGCAACGATCGATCTCAGACCGATGCGATCGATCTGATCGGCTATGATCCGACGGTTGCGATTGATCCAAGCCATGATTCCGATCGGCGACGACCGATCTCGGACCATTGCGATCGGTCCGATCGGCGATGATCGACGGTTGCGATCGATCAAAGCGTGATCCGATCAATGATGATCGGTCTCAGACTATCGCGATCGATCCGATCAGCGACGATTCGATGATGCGATCGATCATGCCATGATCCCGATCGGTGACGATCGATCCGACGCATGTACCAAAATTAATTTTTTTTATCTTTTAATTTATTTTATAAAATTTATTTTTTTAAAAAAATATTGCGATGCATTCTTTGCATCGCTAAATTAAAATTAATTTTTAATTTTCTGATTTATTGTGTCGCTAATGCGTCGCTACTTAACATAATTAATTTTTTTTTAAAATATTGCGACACAATCAAATGCGTCGCAATATTTTTATTTCATAATTACTTTTAATTTTTTATAAAATTTATTTTTAAAAAATATTGTGATGCAATAATTGCATCGTTAAATAAAAAATTATTTTTATTAATTTTCTATTTTTTGCATCGCTATTGCGTCGCTATTAACATAATCAATTTTTTAAAAAGATTGCAACGCATTGAATTGTGTCGTAATTTTTTATTTCATAAATATTTTATAAAAAATAATTTAATTTAAATAATTGCAATGCAATACTTGCGTCGCTAAATTAAAAATTATTTTTTTTAAATTTTCTGGGTTATTGCGTCGCTATTTAACATAATTAATTTTTTAAAAGCATTGCGACGCATTTGATTGCATCGCAATATTTTTATTTCATAATTATATTTATAAAATTTAATTTTAAAAATATTGCGATGCATTATTTCGTCGCTAAATTAAAAAATTAATTTTTTTGTCGCGAAGGCGTCGCAATTTGGTCGCAATTTAGCGACGCAAGAATGCGTCGCTAAATTGCGTCGCTATTTCAGTATTTTCTTGTAGTAATACCTTTTCTAATGGAAAGGTCTTCTTTTTTGCATGAATCTTTTAAATTCTTAGCAAGGAGTGCAGTCTCCTCCTCATCATCTTCTTCATCACAGCTGCTCTTTCCATTTTCTGCAGCCTTAAGGCAATTCTCTTCTTCTTGACTTCTTCCTCTTAATGCTGCTTTATTGTCAGCTCATGAGTCATCAATGATCCAAGCAACTCCTCCAAAGGTAATGTATTCAGATATTTGGCTTCTTGGATGGTAGTTACTTTGGCTTTCCATGATCTTGGAAGAGACCTAAGAATTTTACACACCAATTCTGAATTAGTATAAGTTTTTTCTAGACTTTTAAACCATTCATAATATCAGTGAATTTAGTGTACATACATGTGATAGTTTCATTTTGTTCTATGCTAAACAATTCATATTTATGCACTAAGATATTAATTTTAGAGTCTTTAACTTGATTAGTACCCTCATGGGTAACTTCTAATCTATCCCAAATTTCTTTGCGGAAATACAAGTTGAAATGCGATTGAACTCATTAGCATCTAAAGAACAGTACAAAATATTCATGGCTTTAGCATTGAGCTGTGCCAACTTCCTATCAAGTCATCACATTCCATTTTCGGCTTAGGAATCACCATATTATCTACTCTATTGTGGGTGTGTGAGGACCATTTACTATGATGACCCATAGTCATAGTCAAGTGCTTGAATAAAAATTTTCATTCTAGCTTTCCAATATCTATAATTTGTGCCATTAAATAAAGGGGGTCTGTTTGTGGATTGACCTTCAGCAAATGAAGATCTAGCTTGAGCTGCCATTTGGATCTTTGACTCTTGATCGTTAGATCAAACTGAAAATAAGTACTAGCTCTAATACCAATTGTGGCCCAGATGGCAACCCAAGAGGAGGAATGAATTGGGTTCTTTAAAAAAATTAACACTTTAAAACTATGTGCTTAGATATGAAAGTGCTTGAGTGCAATGTATAGATAAATGCTGAGCACAAATAAATGAGATAGAGAGAGAGATATGCATGGCAAACACAAAGATTTATAGTGGTTCGTTATATCCAACACCTACGTCCACTCCCAAGCCGCACTTGGGTCCACACTATAATCTACTTGATTACAGTTGAGTTGTTTTACAAGCTCATAACCCAAACTTGTTGTTTTCTCAGGGATCACAACAAACCCAGCTGGTATTTCTAGGCTCACCAGCACAAATCCAACCACAAGCTATTCTTGGCTTGTCCCGAGGTATACTACCTCTACTAATTCAATCCCCGATTGAATTAGCAAACAACAATGAAAAAATAGTTTTGAATCAAAACATCTCCTCAAATGAGAAAATATGTAATTAAATAAATAAAGGTAAGAAAAGCATGTTTGAAGCGATTTGGATGTGTGCTTTCTTCTTTTCCTCTTCTCCCTTGAATGATTGAATCAGGCCTCAGCTCAGATTCTTCACAAAAATTGCAGTTGAGAAGTTGGGGAAAAACATGGCTTTTGCTTTCTTCCTTTTCATTGGGAAATCCTCCAATTTTGAGCTTTGAATGCTTTGGATTTCTCTTTGGACTCTCTAGGATTGATGGATTTGAGCTCTAAGTCTTTCCTCTTTGATTTCTCTCTCTTTCTTTCACAAGATTTTTCGATTTTTCACAAAATATTTCTCTTTTTTATTCCTCTTTTTCAAACAGATGAATCCCCTTTTTATAGACTTCTTAATCCAAGGTTTTTTGATGGAAAACTAGCCGTTGTGAGATGCTTGGATGTTTCTACACACAAAGAAAAATAGCCGTTAGAAGTTAGGTGAGAAAATATTACCGTTACAGTCCATTCTGACATTTGAAAAATCCATTCCTGATAGGTTGGAGTCGGCTCCAACTTTTCAGGTGTCGGCTCTAGATCGGGGTGTCCAAAAATAGTAACAAAAGTTCGTTGAGGAGTTGGCTCCAAAATAGTAATATGTCGGCTCGGCGCTTTCGTGAGTCGGCTCTAGAATCCAAAGGTGTCGACTCTAACAATATCCAAAAAGTATGCTCTCTGTACTTAGGTTAGAGTCGGCTCCAGAAACTCAGGTGTCGGCTTTGCAACTCTCAGGTATCAGCTTCTGAACTCCAGGTGTCGGCTTCAAAAATTGATGCAGAAACTACTTCTCTGTATCTCAGGTTGGAGTCGGCTCCAGAGTTTTAGGTGTCGACTCTGGACCGTGCCAAATTCTAGAAAAGTTCTGATACGCCCTGGGATCGGCTCCTAACTATTTGGGTGTCAACTCTAAGTTCTGAACTTAAATAATTTCCTTTCAAATTTGATTCAAAACTTATTCCTTTATTCCTTTTGATTAATTAATCAACCTTAATGCCTGAGACACTTATCAAATATATCAGAAACATGATGAATATACTCATGGCTTTTGTTAATCATCAAATAAATAATTGGGTCAACACACATAATTTTTTTTAATGTTTAATTATTGCAGTTGATTATTCTCCCAAAGCAATAGCCTAAGAGGGATTCAGAAAAATTCACAGTAAATCCATGCAAAACAGTTCCTAAAAAAATAAAGAAGAAGGACCGCCGAGGCTAAGAAGCCCTGGTAGGGCTTGCTCTCCTACAATAAAGTTACTAGTAGATTAGAGGGGTACCTAGCAAGAGGGGGAAGATCAAAGTGTTGAAGGGGTTGCTCTGCCTGGTGGATGCGCCCTAGATGACCAAGCCTTGAGCCCACGGATCTGCGGCTAAGTATGCTGACTTGGATGACGATCACCTTAAATCCTGGATTCGTGGCTACTGAGGAATCTGTAAGATCACCATACAAGGGTTAAATAATAATATAGAAAATTTAGAATAGAGGCAAAAAGACAAGGAAGGAGTAGAGAAAAGGGGAAGGCGGCTAAGGGCTCTTGGGCGTCCACTATTGGAAGACAAAGGTGGCAGCCAGGGTTTCTCCTAGAGACTTGGGATGTTGGCATGTGCAGGAGGAGGGAAACAAAAGCACCAGAGAACTAATTAACAAAAATTACAATAACTCAAAACTTAGATTGATTGATTAATAATAAAAGATACATCATTCATACAAGAGGGTCTCTTTTATAGAGCAAGAGACTTGGGGCCCAAAAAAATACAGATATGGAAAGAGAGAAAAGAAAAAAAAGGTGCCCTAATCAAATTTGGCATGAAATCTGCAGCATCTGAGAAAAGTGATCTTCTAGATGCAATCAGCGGCAGTTGGATTCGGCATAAATCTATGGCATCCAGATGAGGTAGGTGATCTTCTAGATATGATTGAGATGCAATCAGCGGCAGCTGGATTCGGCATGAAATCTATGGCGTCCAGATGAGGCAGGTGATCTTCTAGATATGATTGAGATGCAATCAGCGGTAGCTTAATTTGGCATGAAATCGACATCGGCCAGATGAGGAAAATGATCATCCAGATCAGGAAGGTTGCTTGCTCTGCTAGGTGGCATGTGGGTTGCTTGAAGTAGGTGTGACACCAACTTGAATTTTGCAGCTGCTCTGTCTAATTATGATGGCTGTCTTCTGCTCCAATACTAATGTCTCTTCTTGTAAGCTGATGAACTTACTATAGGACTCACATTAAAATAAACTAAACTGGATAGGACTCAATTTAGAATAAAATGAATTGGACAGGACTCAAAATAAACTAAACTTTATTTCCCAACTCAAGACTTGAATCATAACTAATCAAATATCCATAGAGGGTTCAGAATCCTTTGCTTGATCTTGGTGCCCGCACCAATTCTTCTGGGGTGGAAAGAACTCGACCCCAATGAGTATGGGTCATTCTGGCTCTGGTATCTCTCTAATAGGTCTGGGTCGAGGTGTTGCAAGTCCTCTCGAGTAATCCATGAATCGTCAGATTCAGGGCGACCCTGCCATTGGATCAGGTAGCATTGATAACCGTGGTTCTGAGTCGTAATGGCTTGATTGTCTAGGATACGCTCGATCCGCTCTCCTCGCTCAGGTAAAATTGGTGGTGGACACTCTTTGGTAGGTTCGCTCATGAAAGGAGGGTTAGGTCCAAAGTACTCACTAGGAATCGCTGCTGGTTCCCTATATTCTACTAGGTCTGCAATATTAAAGGTAGAGCTAATGCCCCAATCCGAGGGCAGATCTAGCACATAGGCATTGGGTCCTACCTTCTCTATTATTTTAAAGGGACCAGCTTCGCGAGCATGAAGTTTCTTAATGGTCCCTGGTGGGAACCGCTCAGGCCTAAACCTAACTATGACATAATCCCCTACACCGAACTCTTTGGCTCTTCTTCGAGAGTTAGCCAGTCTTTTATAAGTTTCATTACTTAGATTTATTTTCTAGCTAATGTCCTTATGTAAGTCTTTGATATGCTATGCAAATGCTTGTGCGAACTCTGAGACTCGTGTGTGGAGGAATAAAGGAATTAGATCAAGTGGACGATTAGGCTTGTACCCATGGACTATCTCAAATGGACTCTTGCCCATGGACCTGTTCACTAAGCTATTGTAGGCAAACTCTGCACGAGGCAGTAATAAATCCCACATCCCTAGGTGTTCGCCTACAGGGTACCTAAGAAGGTTTTCTAAACTATGGTTCACTACTTCAGTTTGCCCATCCATTTTAGGGTGAAAGGCTGTGAAAAAATTAAGTTTGGTCCCTAAAAGATGCCATAGCGTTTTCCAAAAGTAGCTCGTAAACCTAACATTCCTATCAGAAACAATGGTCTTAGGTAGGCCATGGAGCTTGACCACACTGTTTAAGAAAAGTCGGGCTACCCTAGATGCGTCAAAGGTATTGGCCCAGATGGCAACCCAAGGGGGGTAAATTGGGTTCTTTAAAATTTAACACTAAAAACTTAAAACCAAATTTCACAAAGATTAAGTGTGCTAGTGAAGTGAAGCAATAATTTAAAGCACATAAGAGAGAGAGAGAGATAGAGACAAAGGCACGACAAACACAAGAATTTATAGTGGTTCGGTGTATCCCATACGTACGTCCACTCCCAAGCAACTCTTGGGTCCACACTATAATCCAATGATTATAGTTGAGTAGTTTTACAAGCTCACAACTCCAACTTGTTGTTTTACACGGGGTCACAATGAACCCAGCCGGTTTTCATGGGTTCACCAGCACAAAACCCAAACCCAAGCTAAACTAGCTTGTTCCCAAGGTAAACTATCTCAACTAATTTAATCCCCCTGATTGAATTAGTAAACACCAAATCAATTTAATGTTTAAAATAATAAAAAGCTCCTTAAATGAGCAAATAAGCAATATAAGTAAACAAAGGTAAGAAAAGCCAGATTGAAGCGATGTGGATTTGAGCTTTTCTTCTTTTCCTCTTCTTTTTTGAATTAATGAGCAAGGATTGAATCGTTAAATCTTGAACATAGCTCGTTGAGGAAATATGACTTTTTCTCTTCTTCTTTTTCCTTTTGAAAATCCTTCGAATTTGAACTTTTAGGGCTTTGGATTTCTCTGGAATCTCTCTTTAGATGATAAGTAGGGACTCAAAGATCTCTCTTTCTTTTTTTACTGGGGATTTCTCTTGATTTTTCTGTTATTTTCCCTCTATTTTCGTTCATCTTTTCAAACGAACGAATCCCTCCTTTTATAGAGTCTTAATCTGAGATTATGTGAGAAATAGCCGTTACAAAGTACCTTGGATTCTTCCTTACGCAAAGAAATGTATCCGTTGAGAGTTAGGTGAGAAAATATATCTGTTAGAGTCTGATCTGGTACTTTTGAAAATCGTCCTTGATAGGTTGGAGTTGGCTCCAACTCTTCATGTATCGGCTCTAGATCGTGTTTCCATAAATAGCAAAAATTGATTTGATGTAGAGTCGGCTCCGACTTTGCAAAGTGTCAACTCCTCGCTTATTGGAGTCGGCTCCTGAATTCTGATGTGTCAGCTCCGAGAATTGCTCCGAAAAGCACAGTCTCTGTAACTTAGGTTAGAGTCGGCTCCCAAAATCCATGTGTTAACTCCGGCTTCTAAAGCAGAAAATAGTTTCTCTATATCTCAGGTTGGAGTCGGCTCCACCTTTTCATATGTCGGCTCCGAAACCTCAAGTGTCGGCTCCAAAACTCTAGGTGTCGACTCCGAACCGTGCCGAAAATATATAACTGCTCTGATTCACTCTGGAGTTGGCTCTAATGGCTCTAGGTGTCGGCTCCAAGTTCTGAACTTAAATAAATTCATTGAAACTTGGTTCAAAACTGATTTCTAAGTGTCATTTGAATAAACAACCAATCTTAATTCCTGAAACACTTATCAAATCTATCAGAAACATAATGAATATACTCATAGCTTTTGTTAATCATTAAAATTAATAATTGAGTAAATAATTTCTCAATAATTTTTCAAACAATCTTTCCCTTTTTTATGATGATAAAAATATTGAGTATACGCATAATTGTCAAAGTATTTGCATTTAAGGTTAAGCTCCCCCTCAATGTGGTAGCTCCCCTATGTATGTGCATATGTTAAGTTCATTGAAACTTTTATGTATATCTTAATTCCATGTGATATTAATTCCATTTAACATGCATATACAAGTATCTCTTCTCCCATAACATTGATTAACATCAAAAGCATATGTATATACGTAAATAAACCTTTCTCCCCCTTTTTTGTAATCAACAAAAAGGATTAGAAGGTGTATTAAGACTTAAATTCAAGGTTCAAAACAAAGTCCAAGTCAATTATCTAAATTCAAGTATGATATTCATTGAATACTCAAAATTTCATTACATCACTCATAAAGTTAAATACTTCATTACATCATTCTAAGCATCAAAGTGCTTCATTACATCATTCAAAAAGCCAAAATACAAACCAAACTTCAAAGAGTAAGTACATCAAAATGTAATATCAAAAGCTAATCAAAATCTAAGAAGTCTTTTAAGCTCTTCTAAGATCTTTCCCATTCCTTCACTTTGGATTTTGATAAACTCATTTAGTCTTCTGTCAATAAACGCATATGCAACTGTAATTTTCTCTTGTAACTCTGCATTGCACTTTGAGTAAGTATCATAATCTCCTCCAATGTCCTTGATCTTCTCAAAAATGTTCATAAGATCAGTCTTCAAGGCTTCTGAAGAAAATCCAAAGGAAGATTCAATCTTTCTTATTCTATCTTCCAAGGAATAGAACATCTCCCTTAAGCTCATAAGACTACCATCTAGCTCAATCTTCATCTCTTCTTTATGACTAGCAAAGAGTTTCTTTAATTGAACCAACTGAGCATCTAAAAAACTAAATGAAGGAGCAGAAACAGATGCAGGTGTAGGTGCTGCTGAAGGTGCTCAGCTACTAGGTCCTGGTGAAATATGTCTCATAGAAGGTCCTTCCTCTGATGGACCAGGTGCCGTAGCTCCAACTTCAGCTGCCCTTTCATCCAAGTGTCCTTTCCTTTCCCAATTTTCATCCACCTTCACAAATCCCATCCGATGCATAGTTGCTAAACTATAATAATCAGTGTGCCTTAAGTTCTTCTTGGGTTCATTGTTTGAAATGATTACACCTTGGCTTTAGAATGCTAATGTCAAGACCATGCCATAAGGTAAAGTGCATCTCTTCTTGTTCCCGGCTTTAGCCATGTACCAAATCATTATACCAGCCAAATTAATTTGCTGTCCTGTCAGAACACTATCCATTATAACAATGTCTCGCTCTGAGACATACTCAAATCTGCCGGTCTTGGGAAACAAAATCCGACTACAAATATTATGAAGTAATCTTAACTCAAGGGGCAACTGGTTTGCCCTAACTTCTTCAAATTCAGTGACCTTCCTTCCCAGCATTCTTGATAAAGCACATGATCTCTCACTATGAATATTTGCTATCAGTCCAGTAATAGGAATCCCTAAAAGGTTTCCTAGAATCTCCAAAGTTAGATGAATCCTTTTCCCTCTAGCAGAACTTACTATACCTCCTATCCTCTTGAAAGATTGAAATAAAATTCTTTGACTAAGGCAGGATAAGTGGGTAAATCAAGAGAACACACCTTATCCCAACCTAATTCTTTTAGTTGCTGTCTAATAAAAAATCCCTCTTCCTCAAAGAAATGAAAATCTACCTTTCTGCCCATAGTAATCACTCGGACAGCAAGGGTGTCGATTTGAGGTGAGGAGGGACTAGGAACAGCGCTCGGTATGGATGTCAATGAAGAAGATGAAGAACTCGGTGAAGGCTGCCTTGCAGGATGCCTCACTGTTCGTTTTTGGTCATCACCGCTCCACCAAACACAGATCCCCTACGTTTGGGTGCCATTGAGTGCTAAGGAGTGGTTGATTTGAGAGATTTTGGGTTTTGGAAAGAGTTGGAGAGAGTTTGGAAGGGTTAGAAGTCGATTGAAATGAAAGAGGAGTCGGCTCTGCCCTAGATAAGTCAACCTGGGACCACTTGGAGTCGACTCCCGCAAAGCGAGGTGTCAGCTCCTGGTCGCTAACACAGTCAGCGTCCGAAGTGGAGTCGACTCTGGAAAAGCAGGTGTCGGCTCCAAAATCTCAGAAAAAACTGGAGTCGACTCCGATACCAGAGGAGTCGGCTCCAAGATGGTTTCAGATAAAAAAAAAAGAGAGTTTCAAAGGATCTGAAACTTGTCCGGATTGACATCAAATTTTGTCTAAATCAACTTTAGAATGTGATGAATCAAGGGGTTTAAATATCTAGATAAATCATCCTTAAAATTATAAGAAAATTAGAAAAACTGATTGAATTCTAGATAATCATTCCTAGGAGATTTAAAATTCATTCCAATGGATCACAAACTCCTAATTCTCCTCTAAGATAACAAAATCTTTCTTCACTTAGGGGTTTTATAAAATGTCAGCTAATTGTTCATTAATACAAACATAATCAAGACAAATGTCATTATTAGCTACATGTTCTCTAATAAAATGATATCTAATTTCAATATGTTTTGTTCTTGAATGTTGGATTGGATTTTTAGTCAAGTTGATTGCACTAGTGTTATCACATCTAATTGGTGTTTTATCAAGTGTTATACCATAATCTTCAAGTTGTCACTTAATCCAAAGGATTTTAGCACAACAACTTCCAACTACAACATATTCAGCTTCAGTAGTTGATAATGCAACCGAATTTTGCTTTTTGCTAAACCAAGAGATTAAGTTACTTCCTAAGAATTGGCATGCATCACTTGTACTTTTCTATCTAATTTATAACCAGCATAATCAGAATCAGTATATGCAATCAAATTTAATGTTAAGTCTATAGAATACCATAATCCTACATTTTTAGTTCCATTTAGATATCTAAGTATTCTTTTTACTGCAATTAGGTGAGATTCTTTAGGTTCAGATTGATATGTGCACATAAACATACTGCAAACATGATATCTAATCTACTAGATATTAAACAAAGTAGTGAACCGATCATACCTCTGTAATATTTTTGATCAACAGGCTTACCATCTTCATCTTTATCTAACTTGCATGAAGGACTCATTGGTATTCTGAGAGGTTTGACTTGTTCCATACCATTTTTTGAGAATTTCTTTTATGTACTTTGTTTGGTTGATGAAAATTTTATCTCTTTCTTGTTTGATTTGAAGTCCAAGGAAGAAGTTGAGTTCTCCCATCATGCTCATCTCGAATTCATCCTGCATTAACTTAGCAAATTCTTGACATAAAAGATTGTTAGTAGCACCGAATACAATATCATCTACATAAATTTGTACTACCAATAAATCTTTATCTTTTCTTTTCAAAAATAGGGTTTTGTCAACATTTCCTCTAGAAAAATCATTTTCAATAAGAAATTTGCTTAATCTATCATACTAAGCTCTAGGTGCTTGTTTTAAACCATATAGTACTTTGTGTAATTTAAAAACATGGTTTGGAAATTCATGATCTTCAAAACCTGGGGGTTGTTCTACATAAACTTTCTCATTTATAAAACCATTTAAAATGCACTTTTAACATCCATTTGTAAAAATTAATGTTCATATGACATGCAAATGCAAGTAATAGTCTAATTGCTTCTAATCTAGCTACATGTGCAAAAGTTTCATCAAAATTAATTCCTTCTTCTTGATTATATCCTTTTACAACTAATCTAGCTTTATTTCTAATTACTATGCCATTTTCATCTAATTTATTTCTAAATACCCATATAGATCCTATTACAGAATGACTTTTGGGTCTATCAACTAAGGACCATACATTATTCCTAGTAAATTGATTTAATTCCTCTTGCATAGCTAACATCCAATTATTATCTTTTTCAACTTCTTCAATAGTTTTGGATTCTATATGAGACACAAATGCAAGATGATTATTAATGTTCCTCATTAATGATCTAGTTCTTACTCCTTGAGATGGATCACCTATGATTAAATCCTTAGGATGACCATAAGCATATCTCCAATCTCTAGGCAGATCTACATCATTACGAGTAGTATCAATAACATCATTTCTAGGCAAGTCATCATCTTTGGCTTCTTTTTTATGGCCTGAAGATACATCTATATTCAATTTTTTAATATCTTTTTTAAGCAAAATTATATTTTCCTCATCATCAATCTTTTCAGAACTTAATGCTGAAGATTCATCAAATACTACATGAATTGATTCTTCTATAATAAATATTTCTTGTTAAATACTCTATATACTTTACTAGATGTTGAATATCCTAAAAATATACCTTCATCAGATTTGGCATCAAATTTTTCAAGATTATCCTTATCATTATTATGAATAAAATATCTACAACCAAATGCATGAAAATAACTAATGTTAGGTTTCCTATTATGCCATAGTTCATAGAGAGTTTTCTTAAGAATTGGCCTAATTAAAGTTCTATTAAGGATGTAGCATGCTGTATTTATAGCTTCCGCCTAGAAGTACTTTGGGAGTTGGCTTTCACATAGCATGGTACGGGCCATATCTTCTAATGTTCTATTTTTTCTTTCTACAACTTCATTTTGTTGTGGTGTTCTAGGTGCAGAAAAATTATGATGAATGCCATTTTCAATACAGAAATTTTTAAATTGATGATTTTCAAATTATGTGCCATGATCACTTCTAAGAGACACTATGGTGTTGTTTTTCTCATTTGTGACTTTCTTGAAGAATTTCAGGAATATCGAGAAAGTCTCATCTTGTGAGCTAAAAATAAAACTAAGTATATCTAGAGTAATCATCTACTATTACAAGACCATATTTCTTTCCTCCTAAACTAGTGGTTCTAGTAGGTCCAAAAAGGTCCATATGAAGTAGTTCGAGTGGCTTAGTAGTTGAAACAATATTTTTAGATTTGAAAGAATTTCTAGTTTATTTTCCAAATTGACATGCATCACAATATTATTATTTTTAAAATCTAGTTTTGGAAGTCCTTTAACTAAATCCATTCTAATTAATTTTAAAATTAAGTGTGTGCTTGCGTGACCTAATCTATGATGCCATAGCCATCCAATCTCATTTACTTTAGCATTATCAGCAATTAAGCAATGGTTACTAGTAGACAAATTGTCTAGATCAATTAAGTACACATTGCCATTTCTATTACCAACAAATATAATGCTATTATCTATGGGATTAGAAACAGTGCAAATAGAAGCTTCAGAGGAAACTTTGAAACCTTTATCACATAATTGGCTAATGCTAATTAGATTATGCTTTAAACCAACAACATATAAAATATTTTCTATAAAAGTGGATGGAGTTATTTGAATTTTACTAAATCCCATAATTTGGCCTTTGCCATTATCTCCAAAAGTAACAACTTCTCTTTATCTTCAAAAGTGATGAATTGATCTTTGTCACCCATAATGTGTCTTGAGCAGCCACTATCAAGGTACCACTTTCGTTTTGATCCTTTGGCCTCAAGACACTCCTGCAAGATAATCAAATCTTATATTTAGGTACCCAAGCTTTCTTGGGTCCTTCGTGGTTAGTCGCAATAAATATTGTTCCTTTAGGAACCCATATTTTCTTTCCTTTAACCATTAAATTTTTATTAGATTTTTTAAAATTGCATTCATATGATTTATGTCCCTTTTTGTTACAACAATAACATGAGACATCATTTTTATTTACAAAGAAATTATTGACATGTTTTTGTTTCATGTGTGGTTTATATCCTAAACCAGCTTTATCAAATACAGCTCTTTGATTACTTAAAAGCAAATTTAGTTTTTCTGAGCTATATATAAATTTATCAACTATAATTTTATGTTTATCAATTTCTTTCTTCAAATTAATATTTTCATTAGAAATTGATTCCTTTTCTTTTAAAATATTTCATTTTTAGATTTTAGATTTTTAATCTCAATAGTTAGTTCATTTTTCTCCTTGAGAAGATTTAGGTTTTCAGTTTTCAAAGATTTGTTTTTCATTTTTAAAACCTTAAAATCACTAACTAACTCATTGAAAGCATCATATAATTCATCGAAAGTAAAATCATCATTGGGGGTTTTAGAATTTACCTAATTTTCGTCATTCGCCATGAAGCATATGTTGGCAACTTCATTTTGTTCTTCTTTGGATGAAGACTCTTCACTATCACTCCAAGTTGCAACATAAGCCTTCTTCTTCTTCTTGTAACCCTTCTTTAGTGGGGGACATTCAGATCGAAAATACCCCGGCTTTTTACATTCATAACATGTCAAGGGTTCTTTTTCTTTGTCTTTATCCCTTTCTTTTTCTCTTTCTCCTTCCAATTTTATTCCAAACTTTCTCTTGTGGAAGGGTCTCCTTTTTTACATAAATTTCTTAAATTTCTTAGCTAGGAGAGCTATCTCATCATCTTCTTCATCATCATCACAACTGCTCTTTTCACTTTCAGCAGCCTTAAGAGCAATGGTTCTTTTTTTTTACCTCTTCCTCTTGATGTTGTTTCATTGTCAATTCATGAGTCATCAATGATCCAAGGAGCTCCTCCAAAGGTAGAATGTTTAAGTCTTTGGCTTCTTGGATTGCAGTTACTTTAGCTTCCCATGATCTTGGAAGAGATCTAAGAATTTTGCACACCAATTCAGAGTTAGTATAAGTTTTACCAAGACTTTTTAAACCATTAACAATATCAGTTAATATAGTGTACATGCATGTGATTGATTCAGTTTGTTCCATGCTAAACAATTCATATTTGTGCACTAGAATGTTAATTTTAGATTCTTTTACTTGGTTAGTACCCTCATGGGTAACTTCTAGTCTATCCCAAATTTCTTTGGCTGAAATGCAAGTAGATATTCTATTGAATTCATTTGCATCCAAAGAACAATATAAAACATTCATGGCTTTTGCATTGAGCTGAGCCATTTTCCTATCATTCTCATTCCAATCCCTTTCGGGCTTAGGAACTATTGAACCATCTGCAATGTGTGTGGGTGTACTAGGTCCATTTGTTATGACACTTCATAATTCATAATCTAAAGCTTGAATGAAAATCCTCATTCTTTCTTTTCAATATGAATAATTAGAGCCATTAAACAAAGGTGGCCTATTAGTGGATTGACCTTCAGCAAAAGATGAGCCAGCTTGTGTTGCCATTTGGATCTTTAACTCTTGATCATTAGATCAAATAAAAATGAGCACAAGCTCTGATATCAATTATTGGCCCAGATGGCAACCCAAGAGGGGGGGGGGGGGTGAATTGGGTTCTTTAAAAATTTAACACTTAAAACTTAAAACCAAATTTTACAAAGATTAAGTGTGCTAGTGAAGTGAAGCAATAATTTAAAGCACAATAAGAGAGAGAGATAGAGACAAAGGCATGACAAACACAAGAAATTTATAGTGGTTCGGTGTATCCCACACCTACGTCCACTCTCAAGTAACTCTTGGGTCAACACTATAATCCATTGATTACAGTTGTGTTATTTTACAAGCTCACAACTCCAACTTGTTGTTTTACATGGGGTCACAATGAACCCAGCCAGTTTTCACGGATTCACCAGCACAAAACCCAAACCCAAGCTAAACTAGCTTGTTCCTGAGGTAAACTACCTCAACTAATTCAATCCCCCTGATTGAATTAGTAAACACCAAATCAGTTTAATGTTTACAATAATGGAAAGCTCCTTAAATGAGCGAATAAGCAATATAAGTAAACAAAGGTAAGAAAAGCCTGATTGAAGCGATGTGGATTTGAGCTTTTCTTCTTTTCTTCTTTCCTCTTCTCTTTAGAATTAATGAGCAAGGATTGAATCGTTGAATCTTGAACATAGCTCGTTGAGGAAATATGGCTTTTTCTCTTCTTCTTTTCACTTTTGAAAATCCTCCGAATTTGAACTTTTAGGGCTTTGGATTTCTCTTGAATCTCTCTTTAGATGATAGGCAGGGACTCAGAGATTTCTCTCTTTCTTTTTTTACTGAGGATTTCTCTTGATTTTTTTGTTATTTTCCCTCTATTTTTGTTCATCTTTTCAAACGGACGAATCCCTGCTTTTATAGAGTCTTAATCTAAGATTAGGTGAGAAATAGCCGTTACAAAGTACCTTGGATCCTTCCTTATGCAAAGAAATATATCCGTTGAGAATTAGGTGAGAAATATATCCGTTAGAGTCTGATCTAGCACTTTTGAAAATTTTCCTTGACAGGTTGGAGTCGGCTCCAACTTTTCATGTGTCGGCTCCAGATCGTGTTTCCATAAATAGCAAAAATTAATTTGATGTAGAGTCGGCTCCGACTTTGCAAAGTGTCGACTCCCCGCTTACTGGAGTCAGCTCCCAAATTCTGATGTATTGGCTCCGAGAATTGCTCCAAAAAGCACAGCCTCTGTAACCTAGGTTAGAGTCTGCTCCCGAAATCCATGTGTCGACTCCGGCTTCTGAAGCAGAAAATAGTTTCTTTGTATCTTAGGTTGGAGTCGGCTCCATCTTTTCATGTGTCAGCTCTGAAAACCTCAGGTGTCGGCTCTGAAACTCTAGGTGTCGACTCCGAACAGTGCCAAAAATATAACTGCTCTGATACACTCTGGAGTCAGCTCTAATAGTTCTAGGTGTCAGCTCCAAGTTCTGAACTTAAATAAATTCTATTGAAACTTTGTTCAAAACTAATTTCTAAGTGTCATTTGAATAAACAACCAATCTTAATTCCTGAAACACTTATGAAATCTATCAGAAATATAATGAATATACTCATGGCTTTAGTTAATCATCAAAATCAATAATTGGGTAAATAATTTCTTAATAATTTTCTTAACAAAAGGTTTGCGAACAAGGGATGAAATGAGCCATCTTAGAGAACTATCGACCACTACAAAGATGGAGTCGTGCTTTTTCTGGGTTTTAGGTAATCCTAGAATGAAGTCCATACTGAGGTCTTGCCAAGGATGATCAGGCACTGGCAAAGGAGTATATAGACCGGTGTTCTGCTTCTGCTGTTTTGCAACGGCACAAGTTCGACATCGGGCTATTATCAGGGCAACGAGCCTTTTTAATCCTGGCCAGTAAAATTGGTCCTCTATCGCTAGAATAGTCTTATCTCTTCCAAAATGACCAGCTAATCCCCCAGCATGCGTTTCCCAGACTAGGAATTCTCTAAGTGACGTCCTAGGGATACAAAGTCTATTGCCCCTAAAAAGGTAACCATCCTGGATGGTATAATCTCCACTGGTACTGGATGGCCCTAGCT
Source organism: Calamus simplicifolius (assembly GCA_900491605.1). Classification (NCBI taxonomy): domain Eukaryota; kingdom Viridiplantae; phylum Streptophyta; class Magnoliopsida; order Arecales; family Arecaceae; genus Calamus; species Calamus simplicifolius. Next base: position 543,598 of record UESW01003863.1, read on the forward strand.
GAAGGATCTTATAAATTTCACCAAAGTCATGACAGGTCTCATACTCATCTTTTATCCGATCGAACCCTATAACTTCGGTGCTAACAGTACTCAACAACAAAGACTTACGGCTTAGGGCGTCTGCTACCTTATTTTCTATACGGCACGGTGTTTCAGGACAAAAGTGTATGCCTGAATGTATTCAACCCATTTGTCGTGCCTAGAATTTAGCTTCTTTTGGGAGTTCAGAAATCGGAGTGCCTCATGATCAGAAAATAAGACAAACTCCTGCGGTAGTAAGTAATGTCTCCAATACTTAAGGGCTTGTACTACCGCATAGAATTCCTTATCATAGGTGGAATATCTAAGTTTAGCTTCATTTAGTTTTTCACTAAAGAAAGCTATGGGGTGATTTTTTTGGCTTAACACTCCACCTATGCCTACTCCCGATGCGTCGCACGCAACCTCAAACACCTTAGAAAAGTCTGGAAGTCTAAGTATGGGTGCATGAGTCATCCTATCCTTAAGCTCTAGGAAGGCCTTATTAGCTGACTTAGTCCACTCAAAATTACCTTCCTAATACAATCAGTGATGGGTGACGATGGTGCTAAATCCCCTAATGAATCTCCTGTAAAAGGTTGCTAGGCCATGGAAGCTGCGGACATCGTGGACGTTCATGGGTACCGGCCACTCTACGACCGACCTAACCTTTTCAGGATCCGCTGAAACACCTTCTGGGGTTACCACAAAACCTAGAAAGATAACCCTATGCGTCATGAAATCACACTTCTTAAGGTTTGCATATAGGCTATTCTCTCTAAGGGTCTGACAGATTAATCTGAGATGGTTAAGATGGTCCTCTTTGGTCTTGCTATAAATTAATATATCATCAAAATAGACCACTAAGAATTTTTTGTGTACTCTTTCAGGACCTGGGTCATGATTCTCATGAATGTGCTAGGTGCGTTTGACAGCCCAAAAGGCATCACGACCCACTCAAACAGACCATCTCTAGTCTTAAATGCAGTCTTCCACTCATCCCCTGGTCTAATTCTAACCTGATGGTAGCCACTCTTAAGGTCTATTTTGGAAAAGATAGTGGCACCCGCCATCATGTCCAACATGTCATCTAGTCTGGGGATAGGGAACCTATACTTGATAGTGATTTTATTGATGGCCCTACTGTCCATGCACATTCTCTAGGTACCATCCTTCTTAGGGGTTAATAGTGCAGGAACTGCACAAGGACTTAAGCTCTCCCTAATGAAACCTTTCCTAAGTAATTCTCCCACTTGTTTTTGTAGTTCTTGATGCTCAGTGGGGTTCATCCTATAATGGGGAAGGTTTGGGAGGGTGGATCCTGGGATCAGGTCAATGGCATGTTGGATGTTTCTCAGGGGTGGTAACTGATCAGGCAATTCTTCAGGGAAGACATCCTTAAACTCCTCTAGGATCTCAATTACTTCTGGGGGTTGTTCCTTTTGGACTGATTCATAGATCTCTTTAGTGGTCAAAATCCAAACAGGATTACCCTCAGTGATGTCCTTTTCTAATTCCTTAGCTTTAATCAGATTAACTCTTGGCTTGCTATCCTTAAGGTTGCTAGATCCTTTCTTGATTGGGTCCCTAGGTGGAGTTGGATGTATCACATACTTGTTCCCATTGTGTTTAAAAGAGCAGATGTTGGATCAACCAAACAAGGTGGCATCGTGATCGTAAAGCCAAGGTCGACCTAATATAATACTACTAACACCCATAGGAATTACATCGCACCAGACCTTTTCCTCATAATTTTGCAATTTGATTAGTATTTGGCATCTGGACTTGATTGGGATAGAGGTGGAATCTACCCACGAGACCTTATAGGGACTAGGATGGGGAACTGTGGTCAATCCTAATGACTTAACTGTATTGGCAGAGACGGCATTGACACAACTCCCGCTATCCACTATGATCTTGAGCACCTTATCCCCTATCTTAACAAAAGTCTGTAGGATGTTAGTCCTACGCCAATCTTCCTGGTCCTTAGTTTGAGTCTGGGTCAAGATACATCTAACCACTCCTAGTAGGTCTTCAGACTCAAATGTTTCCTCCTCTCCATCGTACTCATCTATCAGATGGGTATCAGCCTCATAGACCTCTCCCTCAGGCTCAACTAGGGACTCGGATTCAGTCTCAGGTAACTCATCTATATGAAGGGATCTGACTGGGCACTGGCTGATCATATGTCCCGGTTTGTTGCATCTAAAGCATTTGATCTGGGGTTGGAATTTCTTTGGACCTCTACAGATTTGCCCTTATCTTCTCTCTGGGGTATAGGGGTACTATTCTGGGGTCGACTCAACTCAGTTCGGCTTGTACTGGTCGCTAGTGTTGGGTCGACTCGGAAAAGTCTGGCGGGGTCTGAGTACTGGGTAGGTCTGGACGACTAGGATAGGCCTGGCTAGATCCTGGATATGGGCTAGGGCTCTTGGTAGCCTCTGATCTACGATAGGGTGGCCCTCTCTGAAAATGTTCATAATCCCTAGCAACTTGGTAAGCTTCTTCTAAATCGTGTACCCTTCTTAGGTAGAGTTCTCTTTGAATATCTGCTCTCAGGCCATACCTAAACTTGGATAGGGTGACTTCCTCAGACTGAACGATATTACACCTCATGGTATACTCTTGGAATGTAGCAATGTATTCATTCACAATTTTACTACCTGAATTAATCCCTGCCACTGGTCCAATAGGCTCTGTTCATACGATGTGGGACTTAATTGGACCTAAGTCTAGCCTTCATGGCGTGCCAGGTGACTATGGGGTCTCTACCCTCTAATAATTGCCTTCGCTCTAAAGTGGCCCAGTATAACCTAGCCTGTCGTACTAACTTGAGCTTGGCAAACTTAAACTTACGCTTTTCAGACATGTCATACCAGTCAAAGTACTGTCCATCCCTTCCTCTCAATCTAGGTAGTCCTTAGGGTCCATAGAGCCATCGAAAGTAGGTGCTTCAAGTCTGACACTTCTAAGGGCTCTTTCTTCTTGGTCTACTGCCTCATGATTGGGTCTCCTAGGGAGGACATCTAGGACTGGATCAGGTCGAAGTGGTCTCCTAGGGTTTGGCCTTATGTAGAGGTCAGGCTGTTGGGCTCTCCTAGATGAGGTGGGGTCTCATGATCAGACTCAGTGTGGGGCTCACGGCTTCTTCTAGGATGCCCAACCTAGTTTCGACTTGATCGAACCTGGACCCTAATCTAGCCTCAGATTGCTTGATGTCTTGGTTCATTCGGGCTAGTTGTTCAGTGATGATCCTTAAGTGATCATCAATGCTTTGATTAGCCATGGGTTCAGCCTGTAATGGAGGTGGTGACGGCAAAAGATGCTCCTGATCTAGTGCACATGCAAGCACAATCAAGCATATAAGACTCAGACTGACTCGGACTACGGTATGCTAGACCTAGTCATCCAGAGTAAAGGATTTGGCTTAATGCAAGCCAATCTAATAGTAACTCTTCAATTGGCCAGTTGGGACAGGTGGAAGGGGGGAGGCTCATCCCATAAATTGCAGGTGCCTAATTAGAATAACCCCAACACTCCACTTAAGTTGTTTGACATTTGACCTCCCTTCTAGACACCAATTTTAGAGCACACGCCAGATTGATTTGTACTACTCTCCTTCAGTACACTAAACCAACGGTTGGTTTCCCTAGCCCTCTAGGGCAAATGTCAATTAAGTTGCTACTCAGTTTTAGATTAGAGGCTTGGGATCGGAATACATGGGTGGTTATTTTGGGCCAAGGAAGGGGTCTCAATCCCTCCCTTATCTGATATCAATGAAAGCCCTTAAGAGTAATTTAATGCAGATGAATGACATGTAAAACATAAACCCTAATCTAGAAATCTATAAATAGCAATAAATCTCAGATTTTTTTTTGATGTGCATGCAGCCAGAAACAATTCGATCTCAAGAATTTCACATTTTTTATGAGTAATCAGGCATGCAATTAATTCACAGATTGAATTAAATTCTCAAAAAATAACAAAAAGACTTTAAATTATATTGAATCTAGAAAATAAATTTTGTAATTTTCTGATGTGTATATATGCAGGCAAAATAATTCAATTAACAGATAATATACTGATAATAACGTAAATTAAAATTAAGCCCTAACTATGCTCTGATACCAAACTGATGCAGGACCGGTTCGTATGCACGTAATTTTTTTTAATGTTTAATGATTGCAGTTGATTATTCTCCCAAAGTAATAGCCTAAGAGGGATTCAGAAAAATTCGCAGTAAATCTGCAAGCGAAATAGTTCCTAAAAAAATAAAGAAGAAGGACTGCCGAGGCTAAGAAGCCTCGGTAGGGCTTGCTCTCCTACAATAAAGTTACTAGTAGATTAGAGAGGTGTACCTAAAAAGAGGAGAAAGATCAAAGTGTTGAAGGGGTTGCTCTGCCTGGCGGATGTGCCCTAGATGACCAAGCCTTGAGCCCACGGATCTGCGGCCCAGTATCTGCTGACCTGATGACAATCACCTTGAATCCCAGATTTGGCTACTGAGGGATCTGCAAGATCACCATACAAGGGTTAAAGAATAATAGATCACCATACAAGGGTTAAAGAATAATAGAGAAAATTTAGAATAGAGGCAAAGAGACAAGGAAGGAGTAGAGAAAAGGGAGGGCGGCCAAGGGCTCTTGGGCGTCCACTATTGGAAGACAAAGGTGGCGGCTAGGGTTTCTCCTAGAGACTTTGGATGTTGGCATGCGCAGGAGGAGGGAAACAAGAGCACCAGAGAACCAATTAACAAAAATCACAATAACTCAAAACTTGGATTGATTGATTAATAATAAAATATCATTCATATAAGATGGTCTCTTTTATAGAGCAAGCGACTTGGGGCCCAAGAAAATACAGATATGGAAAGAGAGAAAAAGAAAAAAAAAGGCACCCTAATCAAATTTGGCATGAAATCTGCAGCGTCCAGATGAGGAAGGTAATCTTCTAGATGCAATCAGTGGCAGCTGGATTCGACATGAAATCTGTGGCGTCTAGATAAGGCAGGTGATATTCTAGATATGATTGAGATGCAATCAATGACAGCTGGATTCGGCATGAAATCTATGGTGTCCAGATGAGGCATGTGATCTTCTTGATATGATTGAGATGCAAAGCAGCTTAATTTGGCATGAAATCGGCAGCGGCCAGATGAGGAAAATGATCATCCAGATCGGAAAGGTTACTTGCTTTGTTAGATGGCATGTGGGTTGCTTGAAGTAGGTGTGGCATTAACTTGAATTTAGCAGCTGCTCTATCTGACTGTGATGGCCTTGTTTTCTGCTCAAATACTGATGTCTCCTTTTGTAAGCTGATGAACTTACTACAGGACTCACATTAAAATAAATTGAACTGGATAGGACTCAATTTAGAATAAAATGAACTGGATAGGACTCAAAATAAATTAAATTTTATTTTCCAACTCAAGACTTGAATCATAACTAATCAGATATCCATAAAAGATTAAGAATCCTCTGCTTGATCTTGGTACCCGCACCAAGGAGAGAGAAGAAGAGAGAGATAAGCGGGAGGGAGTCTCAATGGTGAACATGGACGGTAGGCTATCTTTCGTTCGATGAGGCAGGGAGGAGGGAGGGTTCGAAAGAGGAACGAAGAGCCCCCCTCCTGCATCCGTACATAATATTGGCGGCAATCTCGCAGCATGTTGTCCATACATTTTGTCTGCTACGTCACTCTGATCACATTTTCTAAATTTGCATCACACTAATCAAAATTTTATACCAAGAAACAGCTCACCTAAATAAAAGTTTTTGAGCCATATGCTCTCTAAACCTAAGCGATTAATATAGCCATATACACCATTAATCGATATTCAAGTTGCAACAATTGCTTCGCTTGCATCACAATACTGAATGCATGATTCCCTTTGATTTTGATAACAACCACCTATATGGTGGAGCTATTGGTGAATTGTCTTCCTAGCATATCCACATGCATAACCATAAGCCATCTTGACTTATACTTAATTACCCATACTTACAAATCAATTCAATACACCAATCACTAGACTTTGAAAGATTAATATTAAGATTTATCTAGCTTACACATCTACTCTACCTTCCTATACCTATGCTCATTCCTAAGAATGTTGAACCTAAGTTTTGATACCATTTTGTTACATTTCACATGGCTCGTGACACGGCTTTGCATACTCTCTGAAGTTCTACCTGAAAAATTATGTGATGGGTTTTAAGTATAACAGGGAAAGTGATTAGTTTCAACGGATTATAATCGTTGAGAACTTGGTAAAGATACGAAGGTTATAAAATAAAAAGCATAAATAACAAAGTCAAAGTCTTTTACCCTTTCATGAAGTGGAGTGGGATGGGGTGGGTGGAGTGGACTATTATTTATTCCCTTCTTTTATCGTCTTCATGCGTGTTTCCTTAATCTTTAATGTTATTATAATGCACTTGATCAGGTTCAATAATGAACGAATCAGATTCACTTCCTTCCTTGTCCCCAACCTACTCCTCCCACGTGCTATTCCATCGACCGTACCGGCCTCCCTTGCCCTCCGCCGTGCATGGCCATGACCTGGCTGACCATCAAACCATTTCGTTCTCTTTTCCTTCCTAGCTTTTACTCTCTCCCTCCCCTACCTAATCTTTCCCTAGCTAGGTCTTTAATTTTGATAGTGATTAATACATTAAACCATATGTGTTAGCCTAATTAATTCATTAACAAATTAAAATCATATAACTTAAAATTTAAATAAAAATTAATGAATAACAAATAATACATTTTTTTTTCTATTCAATATAAAAATTAAATTTAAAATTATAATTTTTTTTTTATTATAATTTTAGTCGTACGTTACGAGCTAACCAAATTTACTTTGCCGAAGCCTGGATCGGCCTTAGAGGAGGAGGAGGTGCTTGGTAGATTGAATCGCTCTGTTCTTGTGGAGGTAGCTAGCTGACTTTGGATCACGGTGTAGCTGATCGGATCACCACCAATCATCGGTGGATATATACTCAGGCCTTCCATCGCTGATTCATCACCCGTAAGTTCCAAGAACAGCCGAGTACCCCCGGGGCCCTTTTCTTATTTCTTGGGTGAATTTGTGGATTCTTTGGCTAATCCAATCTTGTACGTGACTAGTGATCAGAGCTCACCGGAGTTTGGGAACTATCCTAGGGTTAGATCGGGTGAGTTTGTCGCTGCCGATCGGTGGTCTGGTGATTGATCAGTCGCCTTGAGGCCGATCATGGTGATCGGCTTCCATAGCTGAGCATCATTGTTCCAACGACCACCGGACTGACATCGCCATGCGCGACCATCACCAGAGATGAGGTTTGTTGATCGATCATGGCTGATCAACCTTGGAGCTTGGCCATGGTGATCGGGATCCTTGGGAAGAAGAAGACTCGGTATTCTATTCTCAAGTCTGTGAACCGGCGTTCGCCTGGTTCAACCAAAGTTATACCCAATCGGTTTATTTGGGTTTAATCTGGGTTAAACTCGATCGAGTGAATTAGCCGATTGATTGGATTGAACCTGATCTAGTTCAAAGTTTGACTCAGTTCAGTTCGTTCCAATTGGTTTATTCAGAGATCACATTGATCTAAATTAGCCCTAGGGATTCTATTTGATTTAACTAATTTTGACCCTGACCCAATTTGATCTAAACCTGAACCAGAATTAGGTTCAATTTAGACCAGCCTAGATTTATTGAACCACACCAGGCATATTTAAGCTAGTTCTGAACCAGAACCTAGTTCTAGTTGATCCAGTGAACCGGATGTTCAAATCTGGTTTAATCTAATGAACCGGATGTAAATTAGAACAAAATTAATGATCAAATTCTCAATTGAGTCTCGTTCAGTAAACCAGAACCCAAATTGTGCCTGGTTCAGTGAACCAAAACCCGAAGTGAGCCTAAATTCTTGAACCAGAACTCAATTTAAACCCAATCAGCGAGCCAAATTACTGAAATTGCATAAATTGAGTTAGGTTCAAGCCAATTCATGTTGGGTTTAATCCAATTAGACCCTAATTAGTCTAATTAAAAGCTAATTAAATTTACCTAATGACCTGATTAAACCTTAATTGACCTAATTAAGCAAGTGTAGGTTTAATTAGATGCAATTAATGGATTATGTGATTAGATTAGAACAATATTGACCTTATTAGACCATGATTAACCTATTTAAGTCTAAGTATGAGGGGTATATTGATAATTTTAAATTTATGGGCTAGAAGGATATAAAGGTAATTTTTTAATTATAAATTTTTGTAAATTAATTATTTAATTATAATTATAATTATAGTGGATTAATTGACTATTGTGATGGATATTTTAAATGAAATTAGAGTAATGATATGAAGAAGAAATATTACATCTACTCTTATGTGATACATTGATTTTTTGTATATACTTTTTACAACATGCATCCTGATGAGGGGTAAAATTATCATAACATTAATACTAGCGCACCTCGATAATTGGGTCAAGTCCAATCCCAACATCCCGTCGGCCAGCTGTCACAACCGCCTAGTGGCGAAGCTGAGTCGCCTTTAGCAAAGTCGGGTCGCCCCGATAACCCGAGCCATCCTATACTTCGGCAGACCGAGCTATCTTTGCACCTCGGCAACCCGAGCTATCTTTGTACCTCGGCAACTCAAGCCATCTTATACTTCGGAAACCAAGTTGTCCCCTACCTCGGTTAGACCAAGGTGCTCGAATACCTCCGTAGAATCCGGCGTGGGAGAGTTTGAATTCGCCATAACTGAATAAGATTCCAAATGGAGAATCATGTCCAGAAGTGGCCTAAGGGCCATGAGGGTGGCCTAAAACCTACGCGACAGTTGAATCTCAAGGCATCAACTAGCTCTCCTGGCCGTCGATCTTCTAACTGAAAAGATACAGACCCTACTGGCCTCGTAACGAACTTGATTCGAATCTGTTTCGAATCTCAACACTTTAGACCCCTCGCAAGCGCCCAGGGAATCAGGCGATCATCTATAAATACCACAGCCCTCAAACCTCTCAGGTATGCACTCAATCATGGCTCTCATACTGAAAAACTCCATTGAAGCTCCCACAGAGCTCTGAGGAACTCTTATGTGAGAGTCTTCTCCTCGCATCTGCTTGCTGTGAATATCCACTAACTTGGGCATCGGAGGGTCCCCCGTATAGGACAACCCCAAGGAAATCTTCTGCGCGCGCGACTATCTTGCAGGTTCCATCTTGGACATCGAGATCGGTGTTCAGACTCGGAGCTGGAGCACGCCGAGTCGAAGAACGATTTCCGTGGCAACAGATTGGTGCTAGAGGAAGTGCCCTCAAGTCTCATAAACTTGTGATTCAGGAGACAAGACTCAAAAACTAGAAGAAGCATCCTCTAATGGCCAATCGAATGAGAGCCACATTCGAGGCTCAAGATCAAGACGCCTCTCAAAGGCCTGATCCAATTAGCGGTGTGGCACCTCCACTACTACCGCCAGCTGAAACTCCTTCGCCGCTAGCAATGATGGTAACGCTGGACCAGTTCGCCACTCTGGTTCAGCAGGTCCAGGCATTGACCCAGCTGGTCTAGGGACTCCAAGCGATTCCTGGCCCTGCCGTTCTTGCTTCTCAGCCTCACGAGGAGGCCGCTGCCTATGCTTCGCCGGTGATCTCTTCTTCCGATCTGCCTGAGCGGCGGATCATTGTCACCGACCCACAAAGGCAAAGCCAGCGCCATAGTGGGATGGAGGGAAGAGCCCGCTTAGATCCAGGCGGGTTTGCTCCCTCTCCCCGATGTCTTCCCAGGATTCGACACCGCTGTCGTCTTCTCATCGCCAGATCCCTTCTATCACTCTGGATGAAGGGATCAGGCAACAGATGCAAGAAATGCGGGAGTGGTGTCAGAGTTAGACGCCGTCATACAAGCCCCTCTGTCCCAGCCAAAAATGGAGCAAGGCATTCCTTCTCCGAGAGGATCATGAGGGAGGTGATTTCCCTCATGTCAAGCTCCCACCACTGAGCCGTACCACGGATCCACTGATCCCGATGATCATTTGAGCAGCTTCAAATCCATCATGATGTTTCAGCATCTGATGCGATCTTGTGTCGAGCCTTCCCCTCACTCTAAGGGGATCTGCCCGAACCTGGTTCAATGGTTTGAAGCCAAGTTCCATTGATTCTTTTGATGAACTGAGTGTTTGCTCATTAGCCAGTTTGTCAGCAGCCATCGCCAGCGACGGAGATTTGATTCCCTCTCTGAAGTTAAGCAGAGAGATGGGGAATCATTGAAGAGCTACCTTGGCCGTTTCAACACGGCCCTCTGAAAGTCGACCATCTCAACCCCGAGGAGGCCATGTCTGCCTTGGCCAGAGGAGTGTCGAAGGAGGGAGACTTCTACTTGGCCCTGAGGTTAATTATCCAAGAGCCTTTTAAACATGATGTCCCTGGAAGATAAATATGCCAGGGTCAAAGAATCCAGGAGGTCGGCTCGGCTGAGCAATTGAAGAAGGAGGCAAAGGGCCCAGACAAGCAACGGGCCTACCGCCGTGCAAGCCCGCCTCGCCACCAGAGAGCTCCTCTGCCGCCGCCTCGAGACCGAACCCGAAGCTCGGCTCGAAGTTCGACCGTTACACTCCTCCCACCTCGCCAAGGACGTAGATCCTGATGGAGATCAAGCATCAAATTCCTCGGCCTCCTCCTCTTTGAGGCAACGCGACTCGGAGGGATCCAACCAAATACTGCTTCTTCCATCGGGATTATGGGTATGACACCGAGGACTGTTAGCAGCTCCAGAATGAGATTGAGCGGCTATCCGACGGGGCAGACTGGACCGATTCAAAGGACCCCCCGAACCAAACAATGAAGAGAATCACCAGCTCGAGCCTCGCCAGCTCCCTCCGTCGAATCCTCTGGTTATCGGCAATGTTAACATGATAGCGGCGACCGGCTCCCCGTCCTCTCGGCCAGATGAGGAGGAAAATCCACCAAAGAAGCTCGGGTCGATGAGCTTACTTTTTTTATGAAGACCTTCGGGAGGTACAATACCCCCATGACGATGCTCTGGTTGTATCTTTGAATATGAACAATTATGATGTACACCGCATTTTAATTGATAGCGGAAGCTCCGTTAATGTTTTATATTTTTATGCCTTTGTGAGATTGAGATTCCGGGTAGAAAGTCTCGAACCGTGGAGTCCACCCTAGTGGGCTTCACAGGTGACTCCATAATCCCCGAAGGGGTCGTCACTCTGACGGTCCGAGCCGGCACTTGGCCCCGTGTGGCTACTGTGCTTATGAACTTCCTTGTAACCAAGCTTCGGTCCCCTTATAATGTCATCCTCAGGTCGGGATAGATATCTCTCAAGGCTATCATTTTCATTCGCCATCTTGCCATAAAGTTCCCACCAAATGGGGAGTGGAGATTGTTCGGGGAAGCCAGCTTATAGCTCGGCATTGCTTTGTTGCTGACCTTCAGTCCAGGAAGCCGAGGTGGACGGGCTAGATGCCCGGGAAGACTTCGCCGAGCAACGAGGAGAGCCGCTGAAGAATTAGAAGAAGTACCACTTGATGAAGCTCGGCCTGACCGAACCATAAAGGTCGGTTCACAGCTGGAGGAAAAGCTTCGGCAAGAGTTGATTGAATTCCTTCGAAGAACGCTGACGTCTTCGCCTGGTCCGCGTCGGATATGCCCGAATCAACCCAGACGTCCTGGTTCACCGCCTCAGCGTGGACGAGACATTTTGACCAATTAAATAGAAGAAAAAGAGCTTCACCCCTGAGCGCCAAAAGGCTATCGAAGAAGAGGGACAAGCTCATAAAGGCCAAATTCATCTGGGAAGTTAATTATCCCAATTGGCTCATGAATGTGGTCATGGTGAAAAATTGAATGGCAAATGGAGGATCTGCATCGACTTCACCAATCTCAACAAGGCTTGCCCAAAGGATAGCTTCCCCCTTCCTCGGATCGATCAGCTTGTGGACTCGACTTCGGGCCACCAGATGCTGACTTTTATGGATGCATATTCAGACAATAATCAAATCTGGATGGCGCCCGAGGACGAGAAAAAAACTGCTTTCATCACTACGAGGTATTTATTGTTACCGTGTTATGCCCTTTGGTTTAAAAAATGCAGGTGCCACCTACCAAAGGCTAGTCAATAAAGTCTTCAAAGAGCAAATCAGCGAAACATGGAGGTATATGTTGATAATATGTTGGTGAAGAGCAAGAAAGCATCCCGACATGTCGAGGACCTCGCGGAGAGCTTCGCGACGCTTCGAAAGTATCAAATGAATCTTAATCCTACCAAATGTGCTTTTGGGTTAACTTCGGCGAATTCCTAGGTTTCATGGTTTCTCAGCGAGGCATTGAAGCAAATCCCAGAAGATCCAAGCCCTACGCAGATGGCCCCTCCAGTGTCAATCAAAGATATGCAATGCCTCACCAGAAGAATAGCGGCCCTCAGCCGCTTCATTGTTCGGTCAGCCAAAAGTGCCTTCCCTTCTTCAAAGCGCTTTGGTCGGCCAAAAGTTTCCAATGGACCACAGATTGCCAGAAGTCCTTTGAAGATCTCAAGAAATACCTCGGCTCACCACCTCTCCTTAGCAGCCCGAAACCAGGAAAAACTGAGTCTATACTTGGCGGTCTCTGAAAACACTATTGGCTCGGTGCTAGTCAGGGAGGAAAGCAAGATCCAAAAGCCTATCTATTATGCCAGCAAATTACTCAAAGATGCTGAAATAAGGTACACTCGGGTGGAGAAGATGATTTTGGCCCTGGTAACATTGGTCCGAAAGCTGCGGCCGCTTCCAAGCACACACTGTCACCATCCTGACTGACCAACCCATCAAGCAATTATTCATCGTCCAGAAGCATGAAGGAGAATGACCAAGTGGGCTATCGAGCTAAGCGAGCATGACATTCAGTATCAACCTCGTCCAGCCATCAAAGCCAAGGTCCTGGTGTATTTCCTCCTCGAGTGCACCGTACCCGAAGATGGCTCTAGTTTGGGCACCCCTGGACAACCAAAGCCCTGCGCCCCGTGGTTGCTTCATGCTGACGGATCCTCCAGCATAAGCAGTTCTGGTGCTAGTATGGTTCTCACCAGTTCGAGGGTGCAACATTCGAATATGGCATCCGCTTCTCCTTTTTGGCCTCAAACAATGATGCAGAGTATGAGGCCCTGCTCGTCGGACTCGCATCGCCCGCAAGCTCAAAGTTGAAAAACTAAATGCCTACACCGACTCTCAGTTAGTGGCAGGCCAGTGCAAAGGAAATTCAAGGCTCGAGAGCCGAACATGATTCGGTATCTCCAAAATGTGCGCGATCTGTCTTCCTTTTTGTTGAATTTAAGATTATCCAGGTCTAAGGGTTGAAAATGCGCGCGCCGATCTTCTGTCCCGCCTGGCGACAATAGACTCGATGGACCTCGAAAGGAGTTTCCACTTGAAAATCCTGGAGAAATCCAGCATTGCCGATGCTTACCAAATGATGCAGATTGATATGAACCATCTTAGATTGATCCCCTGCACAAGTACCTTAAAGAAGGGCTGCTGCCCGCTGATAGAAAAGAAGCAAGGAGGCTGAAAATGCAGTCGTTTCATTATGTTCTGATTGATGATCGGCTGTATAAGCGATCCTTCTTCATACTATTGCTCAAATGCCTTCATCTATCAGAAGCCGATTACACTCTTCGGGAGGTTCATGAAGGCATCTATGGCAATCATCTTAGCGGTCGGGCTCTATGCCACAAAGTGTTGCATCAAGGGTATTATTGGCCAACGATGCAGAAAGATGCCTATAACCTCGTTCGAGCCTACGATTCATGTCAGAGGCATTCAAATATCCAGAGGCTCCCCTCTGCGCACCTGACTTCCATATCATCCCCCTGGCCTTTCATCAAATGGGGAATGGATATCCTTGGCCCTTTTTCCCCGTAATGGGACAAAGGAAGTTCTTATTTGTTGCGATTGATTATTTCACCAAGTGGGTTGAAGCCGAAGCAGTCACCCAAATAACCGAAGCCCGAGCTAAAGACTTCGTGTGGAGGTCTATCATCTACCACTTTGGTCTACCCCACACCATTATCACCGACAATGGGAAGCAGTTTGACAATTCTAAATTCAGGGAATTCTGCGAGGATCATGGCATTCTCCATCGCCTAACATTGGTTGGACATCCTCAAGCCAATGGGGAGGCCGAGGTAACCAACCGAACTCTACTACAAGGAATTAAAGCTTGGCTAAACCAGGCATGGGGCAGATGGGCAGAAGAGCTCCACCATGTACTATGGGCATACCGAACCACTGAAAGGGCTCCCACGGGCCAAACTCCATTTAAGATGACTTTCGGCACAGAAGCTGTTATCCCTGTAGAAGTCAGGCTCCCCTCCCCTCATACAGAAGGCTATTTAGAAGAATCCAATGATGAGCAACTCCGAACTAATTTTGACATGATAGAAGAAGTCAGGGAGAAAGCCCGGATCTGAATGGCGGCCTACCAACAAAGAGTGGCCCGCTACCACTCCATCAGAGTCAGAGAAAAGTTTTTCCTTCCAAGTGATCTGGTGCTTCGAAGGCATCCGTTTCGAAGCCATTGGAGCAAGGGAAGCTGTCTCCGAATTGGGAGGTCCTTATCAAATTACGGAGGTAATCAAACCCAACACCTATAAACTCCAGGATCTAAATGAAAAATCTATTCCCTGGACGTGGAACTCGGATAATCTCTGCGTCTATCATCAGTAAGAGTACGCCTTCCCCAACTTGCTCTATCCATTGAATTAAATTTAACTTTCAAAGATTCTCAAAGTTCTATTTTATTCCCTTCCTTGATAGATGTAATGAGAAGCAGGCTTTTAAATCCTCGGCCGGGCCGAGCGATCTCCGTACCTTGGCCACACCAAGTAAAATATATTTGATAAACCCCGGCTGGGCCAGAAGACCTTTGTACCTTGGCCGCGCCAAGTAAAATATAATCTTTATAAATCCTCGACCGGGCCGAGCGATCTCCGTACCTTGGCTATGCCAAGTAAAATATAATCTTTATAAATCCTCGACCGGCCGAGCGATCTCCATACCTTGGCCATGCCAAGTAAAATATAATCTTTATAAATCCTCGGTTGGGCCGAGCGATCTCCGTACCTTGGCCGCACCAAGTAAAATATAATCTTTATAAATCCTTGGCTAGGCCGAGTGATCTCCGTACCTTAGCCATGCCAAGTAAAATATAATCTTTATAAATCCTTGGCTGGGCCGAGCGATCTTTGTACCTTGGCCGCGCCAAGTAAAATATAATCTTGAAGCCTTGGCCGAGCTGAGTGATATCTCCGTACCTTGGCCGCGCCAAGTAAAATATAATCTTGAAGCATCGGCCGAGCCGAGTGATATCTCTGTACCTTGGCCGTGCCAAGTAATATATAATCTTTATAAATCCTCGGTCGGCCGAGTGATCTCCGTACCTTGATCGTGCCAAGTAAAATATAATATTTATAAATCCTCGGTCTAATTTCTGTACCTTAGCCACACCAAATATAATCTTTATAAATCCTCAGTTGAGCCGAGCGACCTTCGTACCTTGGCCGCACCAAGGTAAATATAATTGAAGCCTCGGTCGAGCCAAGTGATATCTTGTACCTTGGCCACACCAAGTAAACTATAATCTTGAAGCCTCGGTCGAGCCGAGTGATATCTCCGTACCTTGACCGCGCAAGTAAAATATAATCTTGAAGCCTTGGCCGAGCCGAGTGATATCTCTGTACCTTGGCCATGCCAAGTAAAATATAATCTTGAATCCTCGCCGAGCTGAGTGATATCTCCGTACCTTGGCCGCACCAAGTAAAATATAATCTCTGAAGCCTCGGCCAAACCGAGTGATATATCTTAATATTATCTGAAGCCTCGGCCGAACCGAGTGATATCTCTGAATATTATCTGAAGCCTCGGTCGAACCGGGTGATTTCTCAGACGCTCTAACATGGCTAAAACGACCTATTATACTTCGGCGGAGGTAAGTGACTTCTCCCTGCTCACTAGCAATATTATGCGAGTTATTTCTTTTCAAAGAAAAACCTACTCTGTCTCTTGAGAATGGCTATGTCTACATTGCAAGTTAGCAAGGCCGCTCAAGCCTCCCTCTGACCTAAACAGAGATGAACACTTCCTCCATAGAGGACTAAATATCGCTGAAATGCTTAACAAAAGCAAAGTAGCTAAAGTGCTACTGGAAACATGTAAAATACGCTACGATCCAGAAAGTGTAAGAAAACTCTCAAGACAACCATGTTAGAAAAGGAATGAATACTCGAAAAGGAAAGAGAAAAGACTTTCTTTATTAATGAAAATTGTGACCTCCTGAGAGGCATTACAAGTGCATCATAGCATAGGAAATAAAAACAAATAAAATAAATGCTTGAACGAGCAGCTTCGATTGATAATGATGTTTCTACATCCGACCCAAGAAATCAGAGAAACCAGACAACTCCGTTGAGTCACTGGTTAATACCAAAGAGCAAAGCCGGCCATCCACGGATCCTCTAAATGAATTAAGAGATCCAAACCGGGCTAAGACCTGTGGATGCCGATGCTGAGGATGCCTCCTCCCCAAGTGGGATGCTGAGCTGCTAGCCGCTGCCCAACAACATGGACAGGGAACCAGCGACCAACACCACTCACCTCCCTCCTCCTCGAGAAAAGCCCCCTCAGGCAGATGAACTGAGGGATCCAAATTGAGGAAGGAGGTGAGTTCCTGTCTACCATGGGGAATACGTATGCTTTGCGTTTCCTATGGTTCCCCATGGCAAGTGACAAAGGCCACACAGGAAGCGCATACATGCGCTCCCCATATGACCTCTGTGTGCCTCCTCATGTGCTCTCCATATGACCTCCGAGATTCCTCCCTTGAGGACTACTTGCTCTTCAGCAGCTTCTCCATCACCCCAGCTATCTGGGGTGAACCAGCTTTCAAAAGGAAAGCTCGGTCTCCCCACTCTCAACCTCAATGGAACAGCACCATGAAAGCCCCTACAACTCACAGAAAGAGAAGGCCTTGGAAGATGGCCCAACACGGTCCGCTCTCCCCATTTTATAGACAAACAAGCCGGGGGCAACCATTAAAGAAGAGAGCCCCGTAATTTGAAATGCCATGGCCGCGCTGCCATGTGGTGGTTCAGGAGAAAAGGGCATATTCCGAAGCGCGCCAAATGCGCCTTCCAAGCCGTGACGCAAGGCGAAAGATTTCCTTTGATCTCGAATCAAGAGCCTTAAATGCAGGAAATCGACTGCAGGTCCTTGAGATATGGGCAAGCCTAGGAGATCCCCCTTTTGAAAACGATGTCGTCCAATGGCATTGAGTACTTGACGCGTACGCTAAATGGACTCGCGTTGGAAAAGGCCAACGGGATAAATGCTTAAGCAAAAAATGAAGCATCCTTTGGCAAGTTGCAAAGCCGATTCGTTTACTTCGGCGGAAAGCAAGCCGACTTCTTGCTTCGGATAGACCGAACTATCCATCTAACCTCGGTCCCAACCGAGATATTTTCATAGGTTTCGGTTATTTCGAGCCGAACTATCTTATGCTTCGGCAAACCGAGCTAACTCGTGCATTTCGAATTATTCAACTCACTTCAAGTAAAGTGGAATAACATTCTGCGGCAAAACCAAACGGTTTTATACATCGGGAACAAGTCAATTCAGTTTCGACTAAGCAGGATATTTAATTCGAAACTCCCAAGAGTAATCCGACCTAAAAACATGAATTGTTTATGATCCGTTCGCCGTTAGAAAAAATTTATTATGAAAATGATGAAACAAACAGATGGAGACAAAAGATTCATTCATTAAAGTTCCCGCCGAATTACAAGTTTAAAAAAGAAAAAATACATGAGGACCCTTAAGAATTAGGGTTCGAATTGCTTCCAGGGGTCCGCTCGGCAATGTCCGGGGGAAGTTGACTGGGTTCACCCACTTCAAGTATGGTTGATAAGGGTACTTCAGGTTCCTCGACGCCGGGCTGAAAACCCCCTGGAGCCAGGGCTCGTTAGAACCAAGAATGGTCTCGAGGTCGACATCTGAGATATTTTCATACTCAGCATCTTCAGCCCTCGAGGTACGAGTATCGTAAAGCTCAGCCTCCAGGAAAGATAAATCTAACTCAGGATATGCCTGGGAAGATCTTCGACCGAGTCTCCTCTTCGCCGAACCAAAATGCATCGGCATAGGCCCTTTATGCTCCTCGGAGAATCGAGCAAAACTTTTGTACTCGTCCATAGCTAACTTCCAAGTTCGAAATTCATTTGGGGCTCGAAGCCAACTCCATCTGCAAAGCCTCGAATCGGTCCTGACCTCGAGCCTGATCCTACCTAACTGCAAATGTCGAATCATGAGAAGACATGATCAAAAGAAAAACACTAGAAGTATGCAGATAAGAGGATGCAATACCTATTCCTCTCGTCGAGCCATTTTATCGCTTAGCTCGTGAACTTATTCGAGGGCCTTTAATTTGGCCGCTTTATTCTGTTGGAGATCCTCCTTGAGGTCGTTGATCCGGGATTGTTTATCCTCAATTTCTCGCCGAGATTGGTTGAGATCAGTGGTGAGTTTGGCAATCTGATCATGCTGCCATTTCAGCCGATCTTCCCTATCGATGAGTTTCTTATTCAGGCTAGCAAGCTGATCTTGCTGCCGCCGGCACTTGCGCTCCTCCTCCTTGAGCCTCTTGCTCCAATTATTCTTCTCTTCGGCATGGTTGTTCTTCAGCTCGCCCCACCTCTTGTCAAAATGCAGCCGCATGGCATTGACTTCGTCAGCATGCTTAGACCTGATTTGCGATAACTTCAGACAGGCCTTGTCCAATTGCTCTCGGAAGCCCTGGAGCTCTTTGACTTGAACCCTGAGCTGAGAAGCCTTCTCGGCGGTAAGTTGGTAGGACTCGCTTATCCTCTAAGGTCCCCTTGACAGACGACAAAGTCCTGGATAGTCTGCTGGTTGAATCCACCCTTGTCCGAAGATTGGAGGTCTCCCTCCTGCCTGAGCATAGGCCCCCATGGCCAGATTCAAGCGCCAACTCAGCCCTCGTGGCTAAAGCATTTAGAGAGTGCAAGTTAGAAAATGTGGCCGAGCCAGCCGACCAAGAATTATTACCTGAGTGCGATTACTTACTCGGGAGGTGTAATTTGCAGCGATCTCATGAGGGCAGGGTACTATCTTGGGGAGAAGGAAAACATCCTTCGATGCCCCGGACCACCAAAAAGCCGCCTCAACAATATCTTCCATGGCAAGCTCACCTGCCGAGGAACCCTCTTCCATATGCAGCACCGACGCATTAAGGCGGCAAACATGTCCTCCACCTCCGAACCAGGAATAATGGAACCCACGGCCGAAGAACTGGCCTAAGGAGCTTCAACATGAGGGGCCGCCATCCGCTTGGCCTCCTCCACTAGAGCTCTAGCCCGCGGGGCCTCGGATGCTTCAGCCCCACTGAAGGATCCTTAGCCCGGGCATTCCCCCCGCTCGGTGATCCTTCTTCTTCTTCTTCCTCTTCCTCGGTAGGCAGCGCTTCATCTCGATGGGCTCTACACAAACCTCGGTTTCCTCCATGGCACTCCTTGGGACAATGAGGGAGAGTCCTTCGGCAGGAGGCACCTCGGCCTCCATCGACCTTTCCACGGTGGCTCTGCGCAAACTTTGGAAGCCGCGACTGCCGCTTCTAACCCCTCGACCAAAGCGAGAGTCCCTTCCTTGTTAGCCCGCAACATTACGGGGCTACCGGCTCCCGGTAATGTCTCCTTAGCATCATCCGATAAGACTACTATTTGGAGAGGGGAAACCTCAACAACTCCCTCCGAGCTCCCCCAACGATTCCCTCTACTACTTACCCCCCTCCGGCAGGGAGGGCTCATCGACCATGGCCTGCGTCCCGCTTCCTCCTTATTGGGATAGGAGAGTGGCGGCCGACACTATCCTTCTTCGACCCCTTCATCGAGACCAGAAGGACGAGACCTC
>UESW01003863.1:566729-626408 GCA_900491605.1 Calamus simplicifolius
GACGAGTCAGACGACCAATCACCATACCTCGAGCGCATCAGCGAACTCCAGAGGCAATGCGGCTCCATAAGGAATCTCGAAGCATGTCTAGCAAGAAGGGCCTCTCGGCGAGTAATAAGAGACTGAATACCAAGACCACCCTCTTGGATAGGCATACAGACCATATCCCAAGATAAAAGATGCATCCCGTGACCTCCTTGCATAGAAGCCCACAAAAAGTCACGAAAGCATTTTTCAATCCTCTTCAGGCAGGTAATAGGAATAGCAGCACTCGACATAAGATACAAGGGAAGAGAGGACAGAACCGAGCGAATAATAATGACCCTGGCCATCATCGAGAGATTAGAGACCTGCCATCCCTCTATGCGCTGACGAACCTGCCTCTCAATCGCTGCATAATCAGAACATCGGGGACGTCTCCCAGTTATGGGAATCCCCAAATACATAAGCTTATCCACCTGAGCAGTAATCCCAGACAGCTGAATAATAACTTCTCTGGTGGTCCTGGGGGTCTTCGGACTGAAACATATAGAGGATTTGAGAAAATTGACCTTTTGTCCCGAGGCCTGACAATAGCTCTGGATAATAGTATGAAATGACGTAGCATCATCAATAGAGGCCCTGCCCAACAGAATGCAGTCATCTGCAAAAAGGAGGTGAGAGACGGAGGGCCCCTCCGGCTCAGCCATAAAGGGAGTAATCCGATGATCAATCTGAGCCTGACATAAAGCACGAGAAAGATCATCCGCAGCCAAGATAAACAGCAATGGAGATAAAGGGCAGCCTTGTCTAAGACCCACTGAGGATCGGAAGAACTCAGTCGGGCTACCGTTGACGATCAAAGAAAAGGAGGGCCTTTCAATACAGGTCATAATCCATTCAATAAACAGACCATCAAACCCAAACTCCGCAAGAGTGCGATACAAGAAGCCCCAGCACATACGATCATAAGCACGCTCCATATCAAGCTTAACTGCCATAAGACATCGGCTGAGCGGGGCACGCTGAAGGTCATGCATAAACTCCTGGGCTATAAGGACGTTATCAGAAATAGACCGTCCTCTGATAAAAGCCCCCTGCTCCACAGAGATGAGGCGAGGGATCACCACAGCAAGGCGGCTAGCTAAAAGACGAGCACAGACCTTATACAGAGTAGTGCAAAGACTAATCGGCCGAAAGTGCTGCGGGAGGGAAGCATCCACACGCTTTGGCACCAAGGAGATATAAGTCTGATTCCAATCCAAAGGAATATGTCTAGCATGGAAAACATCCAAGATGGCCTGAACAACCTCCTGTCCAATAATGTCCCAATAGTGACGAAAGAAGAAAGGCGGGAACCCATCAGGACCAGGGGCCTTATCCGGACTAAGCTCCCAAAGGGCCTCCCTAACCTCATCAGCAGAAATCGTCCGAATAAGCATGTCATTATCCACAGAGGAGACCTTCCTGGCCTCCGGAACTTGAACAACCGGACCACCAACACCTGAAGACTCCGTCCATCTAGACTGGAAGAAATGAAGAAGAAGATCCCGGATAGAATGGAAATCCTCCCGAACGTTCCCCTCATCATCAACTAATCTCCGAACCCTATTGCCAGCCCGCCTCTTTAGGGTGGCCTGATGAAAGAATCTGGTGTTGCGATCCCCATCACAAATCCATTGGACCCTAGACCGCTGCCACCAGTACATCTCCTGCTGACGGAGAAGGGAGTGATGACGAGCAAGCAGCTCCCTCAGCACCGACATATCTGAATCAACCAGAAAGCCATCCTGATCCTCCTTAGTCTGTAAGATAGTGATATTATCTTCAACACTTTCAACTTGTCTGACCAGATCCCCCACCTCCATTCTGTTCCATCTGGACAGCCGTTGTCTTGCCATCCTTAGACGGCGAGAAAGCCGATAAACAGCATTACCCCTAACAGGAGTATGCCAGATCTGAGAAATAATGGAACGAGCAGCAGGATAGCCTGTCCAGAACTTCTCAAACCTAAACTGTTTCCGCATAAGCTGATCCACCTCAGTGGAAATCATAATTGGGCAGTGATCAGAAGCAATCCGAGGCAGATGAGAGACAGATACCCTCGAGAACCTCTGGAGCCACTGAGGATTAGCCATAGCTCTGTCAAGTCTTTCCCAGACCCGGGCCGACCCCTGACGATTGTTACACCAAGTGAATTGTGGCCCCCCAAATCCCAAGTCCATCAATCCAGAAGAAGCAATAAAAGTTCTGAATTCCAATATATCAGCTGAGCCAGTAACACGACGACCACCACGTTTCTCTTTAGCCTCAGTGATACAGTTGAAATCCCCCGCCACAATAGTCGGAAGCCCCTGAGCAAGGAGCGAGAGCAGCTCAGACCAGAGAACCCTTCTCACCCGATAGTCCGTACTAGCATAAGCTGCTAATAGAAGCCAAGGATCAGAAGTCCCCTCAGTAACAACAAGGCTAATAAGCTGGTTACATTGATGAGAGGCATCAATCGTAACAGCAGCATCACGCCAGATAGCCAGCATGCCTCCCGCCAAACCTTCAGCCTCCACAGCATAAGAAGACCAGGATCGGGCGATCTGTCTACGGAATCGAGCAAGACTATCACCCGACAACCTGGTTTCTAAGAGAATACAAATATCAAATTTATGTAACAACAATAATCTACTAAACGAGGAGCGAAACGAAGGCTTTCGGGCTCCTCGAACATTCCATACTAGAATCTTCATTTACAAGGTGGAGGAGACTGGGACCCTTCCCTGATCCTCCTTCATAACACAATCTACAATATCCCCATCCGATGAAGTGACTACTGGAGATAGTAAAGAAGAAGAGGCCGATTGGCCCACCCCAGCAATGCCTTCCTCATCAACCTGGGGACCCTGAGTGCAGACATCATCAATCACAGTAGATCCATCTCTCCCTTCAGAATGTGACACCGCCTGAACCTGGGGACCATCCTGACTACAAGGAGGCTGATTCGCCTGGGAAGGAGAGCTCCTGGACCCCCCCACACTCCTGGCAAAATGAACCTTCCCTTTACCTTTATGCTTATCCAACTTAGAATTAGATTTTGGTGGCATCGATACCTCCGATCTTGGTCGCTTGAGAGGAGCTGGGTAGGCATCCTTGCTACCCAACTGGACCTCTCCCTCAGCAGCCAATGCCAGTGCAGCGAATGGATTAGCTGAAATTTTAGTAATAGCCTCTCCACCACCCGATTTATCACCCATTTCAGCCTCCATTACAAAATGTTCAGAATGAACAGTGCCGGCACACCCATCAAGCACCGGCACGCCATCCTTCTCAGTATCAAGGGCCCCCGATTCCATCACCAACACAGCCTTTCCCTTAGCCAATCCAGAAGCAATCTTCAACGCCGGTGAAGGCCTCCGGCGAGCCGACTTCCCCGGAGAAAACGAAGCGTCACGGAAGCCATCGATTCTCTTGAGAGAAGCAGGGGAAGAGGCTAAGGGAGCCGAAGAAGGTCTCACCTGAGGCTTGCCTTTGTCAACCATCTGAGGACCAGGAGTTGCCTTCCGCTGACGAACTGCAACCAACCAAGGCCCAAAAGCCTGAGCCGCATCGGTGTCGCCTTCATTAGTAGTCTCCGGATGCAAGCAGGGGACCCCCAGATGAAGAGAACCACAGCGGTGGCACACTCCTTCCAAGCTTTCATAGATGATTTGCTGCCAGAAGGAAGATGGCTCCCCTGAACACGAACTCCTGGGCGAAGCGAGCGACGGAGATCGATCCTCAGACAAGCCCGCGCGAAGCCCCCTCTGTTCATCGCCTTCGTCGCAGCGTCGACACATACAAATTCGCCAGCAGGTTCCAGAATAGCTTTGATGAAGGCCTCCTTCCAAAATTCAAGAGGTAAATTAGGCAGACGAACCCATACCATGGCAAAGGGAATCGAATCTTCAGCAGGGATGAACTCCGCTCGCCATGCCTCTGTTCCAACCAACTGCCCGTTAACCACCCAGGGCCGATGCAGAGCCAAGTTCCGGGCTTCCAGGGAGGCAAACCGGAAAATATGGCACCTATGTGCCAGACAAAGAGGAATTATCTCACCAGGGATGCCGGCTCTTCTAAATTCTCTGATCAATGCATCAGGCGGAACCCATTTGCTGTACGTCCGAGCGAGAATGGCCGTATTCTGCCAACAAGCCACCTCCGCTTCAAGCTCCGCCGCAGGGATGCAGACGACCTCAGGGAAAGCGTCCTCGAGCCTCGCCACAACCGCCGGCGAGGGAGCAGAGGAGACCCACTGAAACCCTTCCGCCGAAGGCCGCTTCCCCGAGCTCCGGCCACCTACGCCCGAATCAGACGCCATAGGAGAAGAGAGGACGCCGGATGGAGCTCACAGAGAGCTGGAGAAGCCCAGAAGACTCAGTTCGCCGGAGAATCAAGGAAGACGACGACGGATTCCGAATCTTAAAGCACGAGAGAGAACAGCGCCAGAGACCTTGGAAACACGAATTCTATATTTTGCTGCCCCTAAGTTTCATCCAACTCCATAAAGCATATTGCACATATTAATCATTTACGGATAGCAAAAAAAGCTTTCCTTCCTCGTTTTAGCTTTTAATTGTCAATCTTGGAAGGTGAAAATTCGTTTTAGCTTTTAATTGTCAATCTTGGAAGGTGAAAATAGATTGATCCATGGGCCACTAAACTTATGGGCTGACCAATACAATCATGCCCACTGCTCTCTTAACTATAGTATTGTTGATCAAGTACTCTATGGTATTAATACCTCCATCTTAATATCTTAATATTCTAAGGCTTTACCCATACAACCAATGGGTTCTTCAACTTAGCAAGCATGATCCAACTTCTCTATTCAACATCTTAATTTTATTAATCTTAGGCAATTTAAGATAATTCTTCCACTTTAGTTACTACTACCCTTTCTCGCATGGTGGTTATGTGATCCTATTTTCATCTCTCAAATCTCTACCTTGACATCCAACTAATTCAACATCTGTATCAATTATAACACATTAAATACCTTTTAATGTAAATATAATATATTATTTTTTCTTTAGTTATATGAAATTATGGAGGCAAAATTATAGAAACCTTGGGAAAGCTACCTTGAGACATTTTTTCTTTCTTTTTGTTTTTCAATCTTTAAGTTTACCTTTAAGAAGGATTTGCCTGAATAAGCATGCCTAATCCCTTTGAAATTTAATAAGTGAACTTCTTTTAGTTATTTAGAACCAATAGGAAATTTGCTCCTACCAATATATGTAAAAAAAAGTACTGTTGAGGGGTAAAATCACCATTGCGTTGATAACCGTGCGAAGGAGCTAAGATCAGCCTCATCCCTTCGCCCGCTACATTATGTCCATGAAGAACGAGCCAACTAATATGGTCCAACGGGCCGAGCAACCTATAGCTCGGTTCCCCCCGAGCTACCCATAGCTCGGTTCTCCCGAGCAACCCTTAGCTCGGCTTCCCCAAGCTACCCATAGCTCAGTTTCCTCGAGCTACCCATAGCTCGGCTTCCCGAGCTTCTCATAGCTCGGCTTCCCCGAGCAACTCATAGCTTGGCTCTCCCGAGTAATCCATAGCCCAGCTCTCCCCGAGCAACTCATAGCTCGGTTCTCCCGAGCACCCATAGCTCGGCTTCCTCGAGCTACCCATAGCTCGGCTTCCCCCGAGCTACCCATAGCCCGGTTCTCCGAATAACCCCCGAGCAATCCATGGCTCGACACACACCTCCGTGGAACCCGACGCGGGAGAGCCCAGGCCTAACGTAACAGAATCCCAAACAAAGAATCATATCGAGGAGTGGTCTAGGATCTAAAATAACGGCCTGGGACCTGCGCACTCATCAGATCTTAGGCCATCAAAGAGCTCTCCCAGCCGTCGATCCTTCAACGAACAAGATACGAATCCCACCGGCCTTACAACAGCTTGATTCGAATCATCTCCGTATCCTAACAACTTTCGAACCTTCTAGAAGGTGCTCAAGATCCAAGTGATTGCCTATAAATATGACACTCTCAGATTCTCTCAGGTATACGCTCACAGCTCCTGGCTTACTCTCACTCTCACTCACTCTCTCTATCCTTCACTGCTCATCGGCGCTCCCCTAGAGCTCCCGATTGGTCACCCCTGGAGGGCCTCCCCAGAGAGATCCTTCTCCTCATTTCCGTTGATCGTTGATCCCCACTGACTTGAGCGTCGGAGGGTCTTCCACGGAGGGCCACCCCCAATGCCTCTCGCGTGAGGACTTATGTGCAGGTCCGCCCAGGAGGAAGCCCAGATCAGGAGATCGATCGCGCCCGAGTTGAAGGACAGATCTCGGCGGCAACAGATTGGCGCTAGAGGAAGGGCCTCAAGTCCCATTAAAACTTGAAGAAAAGAGATAAGGATCTCGATCCGGAAGAGAACCTCTCCAATGGCTAATCGAAGTAGAGCAACTTCTGAAGCCCAGGACCAGGTCGCCTCCCAGAGACCTGATCCGATGAGTAGCGTGGCGCCACAGCCGCCACCCATCGAGACCCCATCGCCACCAGCCATCCCGGTGACCCAGGATCAGTTCGCCACACTGGTCCAGCAGGTCCAAGCCCTGACCCATCTGGTTCAGGAGCGCCTCGCAACTGCCCCTGCTCCACGCCTCCCCGAGGAGGCTGCTGCCCCTTTCTCTTCGGCCATCTCTTCTTCTGGTCCGCATGGAGCCGCGGACCCCCGCACCGACCCAAGGGGGACAAACCAGTCCCACTAGGTGACTACAACAGGGACCTCCCAGATCTCGGCGAGCCCGGTCCCTCTCTCCGGTGTCCTCCCGCCACGATTCGATGCCATCCCCGCGCTCTCCTCGCCCAGCTCCTCTTACATCTGAAGAGGAGATCCGCCGACAACTCTAGGAAATGCGTCAGGAGCTAGACGCCACCAAGCAGGCCCATCCGCCTCAGCCCAAGGCAGAGCAGGGCATCCCTTTCTCTAAAGGGATCATGGAGGAAGTGATTCCCTCCCATGTTAAGCTACCCGCCATCGAGCCCTACCATGGCTCTTCTGATCCGGATGATAATCTCAGTAGCTTCCGATCAATAATGATGTTCCACGGAGCATCAGACGCGATCCTCTGCCGCGCCTTCCCTTCCACCCTCAGAGGATCTGCCCGAACCTAGTTCAACACCTTGAAACCAGGTTCTGTTGATTCATTCGATGAGCTGAGCCATCTTTTTATTGGCCAGTTCATCAGTAGCCGCCGTCACCGACGGAGATCCGACTCCCTCTCTGAAGTTAAGCAGAGGGAGGGGGAGTCCTTAAGAAATTACCTTGGCCGTTTCATTAAGGCCATGCTGGAGGTGGACCACCTTAATCATGAGGTGGCTATGTCCGCCCTAGCGGGGGGAGTTTTGAAGGAGAGCGACTTTTACCTAGCGATGGAAGTCAGCTACCCCCGAACCTCTCCGATATGATGGCCCTGGTAGACAAATACGCCAGGGTTGAGGAATCACGGAGAGCTGCCCGTGCCGAGCTGGCAAAGAAGAGAGAGCCTAAAGGTTCGGACAGGCACCGACCGATTCGTCAGCCGAGCCCGCCTCGTTGCCAAAGAACTCCCTGCCGCCGCCAAGAAATCGCTCCCGGAGCTCGCCCAGGCGATTCGACCGGTACACTCCACTAACTGTACCCAGGGCACAAATCCTCATGGAGATAGAGCGCCAACTCCCCCGGCCAACCCCTCTCCGAGGGAACCCAACTCGAGGGACCCCACCAAATACTGCCGCTATCACCGGGAACACGGCCACGACACTGAGGAATACTGGCAGCTGAAGAATGAAATTGAGAGGCTGATCCAGCGGGGCCGACTGAACCAGTTCATGAGGGCACCTGAGCCAGGACAAGGAGGTGACCGCCAGCCTGAGCCTCAGCAGCCTCCTCCTCCTCCCAATACACCCATGATCGGCCACATTAACATGATTGAAGAGGCCGGCGGCTCGAGCTTCAGAAATGATGATGAAGGCTCGGCGCCAAAGAAAGCGCGAACGGGTGAGCTCTCCTTCTCCGACGACGATCTTCAGGGGATACAATTCCTACATGACGATGCACTGATTGTATCCCTCAATTTAAATAACTACAATGTAAGCCGGATCCTTGTTGATAGTGGAAGCTCCGTGAATGTTTTGTACCTTGATGTGTTTGCCAAGATGAGATTGCTCATGGAAAACCTCCGAGCCGTAGACTCCACCCTAATGGGGTTCACCGGCGATGTTATCATTCCAGAAGGGGTCATAACCTTAATGGTTCGAGCAGGAACCTGGCCCCTTGCGGCCACTGTTCACACGGTCTTCCTAGTGACTAAGCTCAGGTTGCCCTACAATGCCATATTTGGAAGACCCGGCCTGATATCTCTCAAAGCTGTTGTCTCCATCCCACACCTATCTATGAAATTCCCCACTGGGCGAGGAATTGGTGTCGTCCGAGGAAGCCAAACTATGGCTCGGCAGTGTTTTGTCACCAGCCTTCAGTCCAGAATGCCTGAAGTTGATGGGCTGGACGCTCGGGAGGACTTCGCCGAGCAGCGGGGAGAACCAGCCGAAGAACTGGAAGAAATACCATTGGACGAGGCTCGTCCCGATCGAACCATAAAGATCGGGTCGTTGCTGAAAGACGAATCTCAGCGGGAGCTAATCAAATTTCTCCGAAGCAACGCCGATGTCTTCGCCTGGTCCGCCTCCAACATGCCAGGAATCAACCCCGAAGTTCTCGTCCACCGCCTTAACGTGGACGAGATGTACCGGCCCGTCAAGCAAAAGAAGAGGAGCTTTGCCCCAGAACGGCAGAGAGCTATTGAAGAGGAGGTCGATAAACTCATCAAGGCGAACTTCATTCGGGAGGTAAATTACCCAAATTGGCTGTCAAATGTCATCATGGTGAAGAAGTCAAACGGCAAGTGGCGGATCTGCATCGACTTCACCGACCTCAACAAAGCATGCCCGAAGGACAGCTTCCCTCTCCCCCGGATTGATCAACTTGTGGATGCCACCTCGGGTCATCAAATGCTGACGTTCATTGACGCCTACTTCGGCTACAACCAGATCCGGATGGCCCCCAAAGATGAGGAAAAGACCGCCTTCATAACCGACCGAGGTACTTACTGTTACCGTGTTATGCCTTTCGGTCTTAAAAATGCAGGAGCCACCTACCAAAGGCTGGTCAACAAAGTATTCAAGGAACAAATCGGCCGGAACATAGAGGTATACGTCGATGACATGCTGGTTAAAAGCAAAGAAGCATCACAGCACGTCAAGGATCTCTCGGAGAGCTTCGTGATACTCCGCAAATATCAGATGAAGCTCAACCCAACTAAGTGCACCTTCGACGTTAACTCCGGGAAGTTCCTCGGCTTCATGGTCTCCCAGCGGGGTATTGAAGCTAACCCCCAGAAGATTCAAGCTCTCCAGCAGATGGCATCCCCGGCGTCTATTAAAGAAGTCCAGCGCCTAACCGGAAGGATAGCGGCTCTTAACCGCTTCATGGCATGCTCTGCCGAAAGATGCCTCCCCTTCTTCAAAACTCTCCGTTCGGCTAAGAATTTTCAATGGACTTCCGAATGCCAAAAAATCATTTGAAGATCTCAAGAAGTACCTCGGCTCTCCCCCGCTCCTCAGCAGCCCAAATCATGGGGAGACATTGTTCCTATATATGGCTGTCTCCGAGGGTGTCGTTTGCTCGGTGCTGGTCAGAGAAGAAAATAAGGCCCAGAAGCCGATCTATTATGTCAGCAAATTGCTCCGTGATGCGGAGACGAGGTATAGTCGGATCGAGAAGATGGTGTTGGCCTTGATCACCTCAGTTCAGAAGTTGCGGCCATACTTCCAGGCGCATTCTGTGACGGTCCTAACTGACCAACCCATCAAGGCGGTGGTCCACCACCCGGAGACATCAGGAAGAATGACTAAATGGGCCGTCGAGCTGAGCGAGCACGACATCCGATTTCAGCCTCGCCCGGCCATCAAAGCTCAGGTGCTAGCCGACTTCCTCCTCGAGTGTACCATCCCGGAGGACGGCTCCACCCCTAACTCCCCCGAGAAACCAAAATCTGGTGCCCGGTGGCTCCTCCATGTCGACGTGTCGTCCAACACTCATCGCTCCGGTGCAGGCTTGGTCCTCACCAGCCCAGAGGGGACGACTTTTGAGTATGGCGTCCACTTCTCCTTCCCGACCTCCAACAATGAAGCTAATATGAAGCCTTGCTGGCCGGTCTCCGGATCGCCCGCAGCCTTAAGGTGGAGAAACTGAACGCCTTCACCGACTCCCAGCTGGTGGCAGGTCACGTGCGAGGGGAGTTTGAGGCTCGGGAACTGAACATGATCCGATATCTCCAAGAGGTGCGGAGCCTACTCTCCCATTTCCCCGAATTTGAGATCATTCAGATTCTCAGATCTGAAAATGCCCGTGCCGACCGCGGAATCAATGGACGCCGAACGAAAATTCCACCTGGAGACCTTGGAGAGACCTAGTATCGCGGAAGCTGACCGAGTGATGCAAGTTGAGGCCGAACCATCATGGTTCGACCCCATCTTGAAGTACCTCAAAGAAGGGTCGCTCCCAGCCAATGGAAGGGAAGCTAGAAGGCTAAAACTGCACGCCAC
This sequence comes from Calamus simplicifolius, assembly GCA_900491605.1. Lineage (NCBI taxonomy): Eukaryota > Viridiplantae > Streptophyta > Magnoliopsida > Arecales > Arecaceae > Calamus > Calamus simplicifolius. Next base: position 577,337 of record UESW01003863.1, read on the forward strand.
TCACTATGTTCTAATTGATGACCAGCTCTACAAGCGGTCCTTCTCTATGCCATTGCTTAGATGCCTCCGCCTATCTGAAGCTGATTACGCCCTTTGGGAGGTACACGAGGGGATTTACGGCAACCATCTGGGGAGCCGGTCCCTGTGCCACAAGGTGCTGCATCAAGGTTACTTTGGCCAACCATGCAAAAGGATGCTGGCGACCTTGTCCGAGCTTGCGACCATGCCAAAGGCACTCAAGTATCCAGAGGCTTCCCTCCGCCAGCCTGGTCCCCATTTCCTCCGCTTGGCCCTTCACCAAGTGGGGAATGGACATTCTTGGCCCATTTCGCTCGCCACGGGGCAGCGGAAATTTTTATTCATCGCCATCGATTACTTCACTAAGTGAGTCGAGGCAGAGGCAGTTGCACAAATAATCGAGGCTCGGGCCAAGGATTTCGTATGGAAGTCCATCATATGCCGCTTCGGCCTCCCGCACACTATCATCACCGACAACGGCAGGCAATTCGACAATCTGAAGTTTTGCCAGTTCTGCGATGAGCACGGGATCCACCACCGCCTTACCTCGGTCGGGCATCCACAGGCCAACGGAGCAGCCAAAGCAACCAATCGAACCTTGCTCCAAGGAATCAAAGTTCGGCTCTCCAGAGCCCGAGGCAGATGGGCAGACGAATTGCACCATGTCCTGTGGGCCTACCGCACACCCCGAGAGTACCCACAGGCGAAACCCCATTCCGAATGGCCTTCGGCACAGAGGCCGTCATCCCCGTGGAGATAGGGCTCCCTTCTCTGCAGGTGGAAAGCTACTTGGAGGAAGCCAGCGATGAGCAGCTCCGCACCAACCTTGACTTGGTAGAGGAGATCATAGAAAAAGCTCGGATCAGAATGGCTGCCTACCAGCAAAGAGTGGCCCGCTACCACGCCTCCAGAGTCAAAGGGAAAGCTTTCTTGCCTGGCGACCTTGTTCTCTGGAAAGCATCTGTCTCCAAACCGCTGGAGCAAGGAAAGCTGGCCCCAAACTGGGAAGGCCCTTACCAAGTAGCGAAGATCGTCGGACCCGGAACCTACAAGCTGCAAGATCTAAGCGGAAGATCCATCCCTCGGACATGAAATTCGGACAACCTCCGCAAGTATCATCAGTAGGGTACGCCCTCTACAGGCTCGCCTTCTTAAATTTTTATCGGCACGTTGTTTCATAATTTATGACATAAATCACCAAATATTATATCACCAAAAATCATGAAAAGAACAAATGCTGCTTACCAATCCTCGTCACGATCGAGTTACCTGTTTAAATAGGAAATCTCCGAACGTCGACAGGGCAGAGCAACTATTCTCCGAACCTCGGCAGGGCCGAGCAACTAATCTCCGAACCTCGGCTGGGCCAAGCAACTATTCTTCGAACCTCGGCAGGGCCAAGCAACTAATCTCCGAACCTCGGCTGGGCTGAGCAACTATTCTCCGAACCTCGGCTGGGCCGAGCAACTAATCTCCGAACCTCGGCTGGGCTGAGCAACTAATCTCCGAACCTCGGCTGGGCTGAGCAACAATTCTCCGAACCTCGGCTGGGCCGAGCAACTATTCTCCGAACCTCGGTAGGGCCGAGCAACAATTCTCGAACCTCGGTAGGGCCGAGCCATAAATCTCCAAACCTCGGCTGGGCCGAGCAACTATACCCCGAACCTCGGCTGGGCCGAGCAATAAGTCTCCGAATCTCGGTTGGGCCTAGTGATAAATTCTAAAGCCCCGGCTAAAACCGGAGTGCATAAAGCCCCGGCTAAAATCGGAGTGCATAAAGCCCCGGCAAAAACTGAAGCACGCAAACATCGATTGAAGCCGAAGGACTTCCGAACAGTCCCCAGAACTTCGGTCAGTTCGAAAAATGCACACCGTGCAAACCTCCAACATGCACAAAGTCTGTACCTTTAGCAAATCCCTAAAGGCCTCGACATGCCCTACACGGCCGTCCACAAACCCCAAACAAAGTCGGGGAATCCCCCCTACTGCTAAATCCCTAAGCAATATCCCTGCACCTTATCACCCAAGCGCTTGTCTCGCTCCGCAAACGAGACCATGACTTATCGCATAAAGCCCACAGGATCACCCAGGTCCCCCTTTGGCTCAAACCGGAACAAGCGGTTTTTTCCTTTTTTATGAACTAAACAACGGTCTCATCAGAAAACAAGAAATTGCTAAAAAAGGGACTTTACTCTTTATTTATAATGAGGAAAAGTATAAAAAGTATGAAAAGAAAAAAAGTGGAAAAAATGGCCTTCGCAGAGGCCTAATGTCTCCCCCCATGAGCCGCCAGGTCTTCCACACGCCGGGATAGCTCGGCGACTCGCTGGCGAAGGGATGCTATCTCCCCCTTTTGCTGGTCTATGACCCGGCGAAGGGCCTCGGCCTCCCTCGTGGAAACGGCGAGATACTCCTCGACCGCCTTCTCAGCTGCTCGTGGCTTGCAAAAGCTGACGCCAAGGCCATACCATCAACCATCACGGTGGAACGGCTCCCTGAGAGCCCCCACGACCGTTGCTGACAACGCCTGACTCTCCGTTCGACTGCCCTTCCCCCTGAGAAGCCATACTCGCTTTCAGGAGCTGTCGAGAGGCTAGCCGAGGGGATGACGAACACTGGCATCCCCCTCGCCCATATTTATATCGCCTTGGTGAGTATCTCGAGCAGTCGGGTCATTAATCCCGACCCATGAGAATCCGTCACATGTTGCCACTTTGGCTGGCGCCCGCAGGAAATGAGGAGTCGCGCCCCTTCCCAAGAAAAATTGATAAATGACGAATTGCTCGAGAACCCCCCTCCTTCTTTAGAAACTGGGTTCTTTCCAATTTGCCGGGCCCTCACGGAGTAAATATTCCCGAAACCCCATCGGATCCCCTCGAATCAGCCACCTTCGAGAAGCGCGAGGAAATGAAAAGGCACGTCAGCAGATGACGCTAGCTCGCTTTCCTCGGAAACCACCAAAACATAAATATCGGGCATCCCATGCACCGCCCATTCCGCTTTGGCGGTCCCCTCCGAATCTCACGAGAACCAAACATCAGGAATCTCGGTGGCGACCAAGTCATCCCTCCGAGCAACTATTCTTCGAACCCCGGCAGGGCCGAGCCATAAATCTCCGAACCTCGGCTGGGCCGAGCAACTATTCTCCAAACCTTGGCTGGGCCGAGCAACTATTCTCCGAACCTCGGCTATGCCGAATCATGAGTCTTCGAACCTCGGCAAGGCCGAGTAATAAATCTCTGAGCTTCGGCCAAAGTTAAGGAATATGTTCTACTGCCAAACAATCTCCAGAGTTCCATCTGAATTCGGGCAGCTTATGAGCCCCGACTAGGTCGGATAACGCGGAATCCTCGGCCAAGAACGAGCGATATCCCTGCACCTCGTTTCATTTCCAACAACAACTCTTGGCACAAAAGAAACAGAAACTAGGAGAAAGAACAAAACTTTCTTTATTTCATTACCATCGAAACGAACTACAACCGCCTGAGAGGCATTACAAGTGCATTGAAATGCATGAAATAAAAATGAGTACATAACTTGGGCAAACTGCTCCAAAGCAGCTTCGGGTGACAATGATGCTTCGGCATCCGATCCAACGAATCAGGCAAACCACGGGCCAATCAGCTCGCGCCGATAATGAGCGGACGACACGGCCCAACCGTTGCGACCAGCTTCGGTAAATAATGATATCTCGGTGTCCCAACCGAGATATCAGAGAAATCAGAAAGGGTGGACAGGCTTTGTCCCGAACCACCCAACCGAAGGGCCCTCGGACGAGTAGGAGGGAAGATCGCGGACCCTGATACCAGGGCACTCCCCCAAATCTAGTGTGTACAGCTAGCCATTGCCCAAGTCAAAAGGCAATGTACTAGCGGATGACACACCATCACCCCCTCCTCACGTGGCAAAAGATTACCCGGGGACGAGCCCAGGGATCGGGCCAGGGGAGGAGGAGAAATTCATGCAAGCCATGGGGAGCCCGCGTACACTTCCTACCGTACGTCCCCAAAGGTGAACCGCAAAGGTCACACAGGAAACGTATATGTGCGCTCTCCATGCGATCTCTGCGGACCTCCTGTGTGCTCTCCATGCAACCTCCGGAGCTCCTTTCTTGAGGGCAAGCCACCCCCAGCGGCTCCTTCATCAACCCAGCTGTCTGGGGGGTGACGACGACTTGCAAGAGGAAAGCTCGGTCCCCCCTCTAAGCCCCAAAGAGACAAGCATCGTGTGTATCTTCATAACTTACAGAAAAGAAAACTTTGGGATGGCCCAACACAGCCCTCTTTCCCCTTTTATTGGTGGAGACGAGCCGGGAATAGCTATCAGAAAGCCCCGAGACTCCAAACGCCAAACCCACGCCACCACGTGGCCTCCTGAAATGAAAACAATGCCCCCCAATGCGCGCCAAGTGCGTCGCCCGAGCCATGATGCAGGCCAAAAGATTACCTCTGATCCCGATCACGAGCTTTAAATGCAAAAGACCGTCTGCCGATCTTGCAGATACTGGCGGATCTGGGGATCGTCCTGCGAAAATGACATCCTCCAATGGCAAATAAGCACTTACACCACATGCCAAAGCGACCGGCGTTAGAAAAGATCGACACAGCAGAGGTTCGTCGAAAAGTACTGGGCGACCTTTTGCTGGCCGCAGAGCCGTACCACCTACTTCGATGAAACGAAAATCGATCCGCCTTGGAAAAGACAAAGCGCTGACAGGGGTAATAAATAGATGCGAAGGCAAAACCCTCTTTTCACCAAAAAGAATAAGGGGATGACGGCAAAGGTTCAACAAACCTCCTGTTTGGGGACGAACTCCCCTCTTTTCATTGAAGGCACGATCTCAGTTTGGCCACTAATAAGGCGGACTACCTCGGCCCTAGCCAAGCTACTTCATCCCTCGGCCCTAGCCGAGCTACTCATCCCTCGGCCCTAGTCGAGCTATTTGTCCCTCAGCCATAGCCGAGCTACTTCATCCCTCGGCCATAGCCGAGCTATTTCGTCCCTCGGCTCTAGCTGAGCCACATCATTCTTCGGCCTTGGCTGAACCACTGTGTCATTCAGCTTAAGCCGAATTGAATCGTCTCTCAGCCCCCATCTTTTATACCAAGCTGCGTTGTTGCTTGACTCTCTCGTCAGGGCTATCCCTATGCCTTGGCCTCGACCAAGATGTTTCCTCCGGAAAATCAACCAAGCCGCGCTCGCAGTTGAGACTAAATTCAAGACAGGAAACCATCCAGGAAAGACAAACAAATGAAAATAACTGACACGTTTATTGATTTCCGGTCAAACTACAAAACAAAAGAAAGAGAAAATACATATGAGCCCCCAAAGGGTCAAGACTTGGGATCAGACCCGGCGTCTCCTACGGCAGCACCAGCGGGAGCGTCGCTTGGCCCCCCCTCCTCGGCGGTATCCCGCCGGGATACCTCGGTGGCGACGTCAACTCCCAGAACAGCTTCGAGATTGACGTCAGAAATCTCTCCATATTCGTCTTCCTCGGCCCCCGGGTGCGTGTCTCATAATACTCGGCTTCCAAACAAGACAGGTCCAAGTCAGGATAAGTCTAAGCAACCTTAGCCCGTGCCTCCTCTTCGCCGAGCTGGAATGCATCGGCGCAGGCCGCCCTGCGTTCGTCGGCAAACTCGGTAGAGTTCTTGTACTCCTCCATCGCTGAAGAGGCCCACGCGTTTGCCTCGGCTAATTGCTTCTCCAATTCGGAGATCCTTCGTGCCTCGAGGCCGCCTCCTCTCCGAATGCCGCCAACCGCTCCTGAAACTCCTGGCCCACCCTGTTCAACTGCTGACAAAAAGCCAAGTAAAGCGGAAGCCGAAGAACCAAAATGGGTAAAACAAATAGCGCCCTACCTGCTCGTCCCACCGGGCTAGTTCACTCTCCAGCACTTGGACCCTATTGAGAGCCCTAGACTTAGCCGATTGGTTTTGGCGAAGGCTCTCTTTTAGCTCGTCCATCCGGGACTGGGTGTCTCCAATTTCTTGATGGGTGAAGTCAAGCTTGTCAGATAGTCGGGCAGCTCGTTCATCCAACCACTTTAGCCGATCCTTTATGTCGGCGAGCTCTTTATTTAGGCGGGTGAGGTGGTCCTGCTACCGCCGACACCTATGCTCTTCCTCCTCGAGCCTTTTGCTCTAGTTGCCTTTATCTTCGGCATGGCTGGCTCTCAACTGGTCCCACCTCTTATCAAAGAACTGTTGCATAGAATTGACCTTGCTCTCGTGCTCCGCCTTGGTCTGAGATAGCTCCAGACTGAGCTTCTCGACTGCTTGCAGAAGCCCTGAAGCTCACTGACCTGTATGGCGAGTTGAGAGGCTCTTTCCCTCTCAACTGCAAGAACCCTGCGAACCTCCTCGAGCTCCCTCTGAAGGACCACCAGGGCTCAGGAAAGTTTATCTATAGAATCCACCCTCTCCTTGAGGTGATTGACCTCCTGGCGGGCCCGAGCCCAAGCTCCAACAGCCAGATGTAAGCGCCATTTCAACGCCCTCATGATCAGGGCATTCTGCAAAAAAGATTGCACACATAAAGAATACTGTCGAACTAGCTGACTAAAGACCCTACTTAGTGCGCCTACTTACCCGAGACGCGTAATCTGTAGCGATCCTCATGAGAGCAAGATCGTCAATCTCGGGGAGAAGAAAAGCCTCATTCGGCGCTCCGTGTATCTAAAGGCCATCTCAACAAGGTCCTCCGGATAACTTCCTCCTATCGAGGAACTCTCTCCCCCTTGGAACGCGGACCGCATCAAAGCGAAGAACATGGCACTCACCTCCGGGTCGCATGAGTGAAAGTCTGCGCTCAGGGAGCCAACTTGGGAACCCGCACCCATGAGGCCCTCGGTTGGCCAGCCTCCTCCACCAGGCCCTCATTTGAGAAGCCTCGGGCATTTCGCCTCCGCGAGGGGAGCCCCGGTCCGAACATCCCCTTCGCTCGACGGCTCCCTCCTTCTCCTTCTTCCCCTCCATCTCCTTCTTCCCCTCTTCTGCTTCTGCCTCCTCGAACATTCCCCCGATAGACTCCTCGGGAACTTCGGCTTCCCCCGGGGCCTCCCGTGCCTCGGCGGAAGGCCCTCACCAGAGAGCACCCGCGAGGTTCGATCGATGGTTCGGTAGGTTCGGCCACCCCTTCGTCGCCTGTTGGCTCTCCCGCCAGCAGCCCAGGCGAATCTCGCAGCCGTAACCACTTCTCTCGCTTCGAGCGAGGTGGAGGTCGCTCCCACCTCCACCTGTAACCTCTCCGAGCTACCGGCCTCCAATGAGGGGGACCGAGCCGCCCCACCCGCGGGGGCCCTCAAGTGAACCGGCATTGCTCCCTCGCCGTCGTCGGACAAAACGACAACAGTGGGGAGGAAATTCCAGCAGCCTCCTCCGAAACCCCTACGGCGTCCCGATCTTCGCCTCCGGACAGACCCTCCTCTGGCGCGAAAGATCATGCGCCGCCGGAACTTTGATACTTCCGGCCCGCGGTGATGAGGAGCGCCGATCATCACCGTCTCTCCTGATTCCCCTAGGCGGGAGCCGGAAGGGCGGGACCTCTTCTCGGCCCGATGCTTGCTGCTGGAGCCGGATCTCCTGCGGCGCTTTCCCAGCTCCTCCCTCATTTGGTCTGCGAGCACCGACCTTTCGGCTGCAGGGGCAATATGATTCGTCTGTTAGTTTGCACAAAAATTAAAGATGGAGCCACATTAAGCTATTGGCTGCGAAATGATACTCACCGCGAGGATCGACGGGACTCAATCCGGCCGCAAAGAGAGCGTCCTCCGATAGGACACTGGGTGGAAGCGCTCGACTGCCGTGCAAAATGATCAGATCCCTTTTCTCCGACTCGGTTAACTCCGGGTGCGCTTCTGGATCCTTTGCGTATTGTCCCCACACCCGAAGAAAATCTGAGCGATATTCCCTTGACTATAAAGAATCGCGACTTCCACTCCTTTATCGACGACGGGTTATCGGAGATCATCTTGAAGGACCTCCGGGGGCCGATGTAGGGCCACTCTGAGGCCCTCCGGAGACCAGATTGAAGCACACCCTGAACATCGGAAGGTCGCGGTCACTCCGACACGGTTGCACAACGAGATGAACCCGATGAGGTTGCGCCAACTGTTGGGAGCCACCATGGTGAAGCATATATTGTAGAACTTCATCACCTCCCGCACCAGCGATGAAGAGGAAACCTAAGACCTGCCCTCAAACTCTCCTCGTAGCAGAACGCTCCGTCTCCCAATCCGGATGTTACCCTGTCCTCAGCCGTCGGAAGCAACAAGGTAACATCTTGGGGGATCTTGTACATCACCTCCGAAGCCTGATCACTCGGACTCACCATGTCTTCAATCGCAAGAGACGCTGAGCAAGATCGCTGTGAAAATGGAAAGATGAAGTTCTCTAAGGGAAAGCGAAAGGGCGCTCCAAATAGGGATGGCGCCGCCACGACTCCATTTTTCCCAAGGAAAACCGCCTCAGGGTGAAGATGAGGCGTCTCAACCAAGGCATCTGGAACCGCCACTACGGGCGCCGAAAAATCGAGATCTCCTACGTGGCGCTTCCCCAGTCGTTGCCTTCGCTCCTAAGAAACGATGGATCCACCTCGAAAAGGCAAGACGGCCCCATAGCATTAATTAGGGTATCATTGCGTAGGCTGTCAAATACATGTCCCCCCGTTCGGATTGCGCCACCTAAGTCTATACTCCCTACGCCCGAACCTACGCTTCGAACTAGGGAGTGGGGGGCATGTGTTGAGGGGTAAAATCCCATTGCGTTGATAACCGTGCGAAGGGGCTAAGGTCAGCCCCATCCCCCGCCCGCTACATTACGCCCATGAAGAACGAGCCAACTAATATGGTCCAACGGGCCGAGCAACCTATAGCTCGGTTCCCTCCGAGCACCTATAGCTCGGTTCTCCCGAGCAACCCTTAGCTCGGCTCCCCCAAGCTGCCCATAGCTCAGTTTCCCCAAGCTACCCATAGCTCGGCTTCCCCGAGCTATCCATAGCTCGGCTTCCCCGAGCATCATAGCTCGGTTCTCCCGAGCAATCCATAGCTCGGCTTCCGAGCAACTTATAGCTCGGTTCTCCCGAGCAACCCATAGCTCGGCTTCCCCGACTTCCCGAGCCATTCATAGCTCGGTTCCCCCCGAGCTACCCATAGCCCGATTCTCCGAATAACCCCCAAGCAATCCATGGCTCGACACACACCTCCGTGGAACCCGACGCGGGAGAGCCCAGGCATAACGTAACAGAATCCAAACAAAGAATCATATCGAGGAGTGGTCTAGGATATAAAATAATGGCCTAGGACCTACGCACTCATCAGATCTCAGCCATCAAAGAGCTCTCCCAGCCGTCGAATCCTTCAACGAACAAGATACGGATCCACCGGCCTTACAACAGCTTGATTCGAATCATCTCGTATCCTAACAACCTTCGAACCTTCCAGAAGGCGCTCAAGATCCAGGTGATTGCCTATAAATATGACACTCCCAGATTCTCTCAGGTATGCGCTCACAGCTCCTGGCTTACTCTCACTCTCACTCACTCTCTCTCTCCTTCACTGCTCATCCGCTCCCCTAGAGCTCCCGAGCTTTCGATTGGCCACCCCTAGAGGGACTCCCCAGAGAGATCCTTCTTCTCATTTCGTTGATCGTCGATCCCCACTGACTTGAGCGTCGGAGGGTCTTCCATGGAGGGCCACCCCCAACGCCTCTCGCATGAGGACTTCTGTGCAGGTCCGCCCAGGAGGAAGTTCAGATTAGAAGACCGATCACGTTCGAATCGAAGGACAGATCCTGACGACGACAAGTAACATTAGTTCTCAACTAAAAAGAACTTTCTTGTAATGAACAAATTTTCTAATTTTTCTTCCTAACATTTTGTCTAAGAAGCTACTCACACATAACCATTCGTTCCTAAACATGGTTTAAATATGAAATCTGGTGGAGAGAATTGAAGGACCGACCTCATGTTTCTCTCTGCTACCTTTCCGTCGGCCACATCATCCCCTCCTATTCTCGAGCCCATTGACCGTAGCTGACATCTGATCTGCCCCCATCTCTCTCCACCTTAATCTCCCACCCCACCCTCCTCCGACAAACGTGCCATCAAAATCCATCCTCTCTCTCTCTCTCTCTCTCTCTCTCTCTCTCTCTTTCCCCAGCATCCTGAGCCATTCTGCCGGTGGAGGGGGGGAGGGGGGGAGGGCGACGAGCAGCAACATGGCTGCCCGGCGGTCTCTGCCGCTCCTCGTGGCCCTGCTCTTCGCTGTGGCGCCCCTCCACGCCGACGCCGCGGACTCGGCCAAGGCCAACGTGCTCCTCGAGTTCAAGAAGACGATCGGCGACCCAGAGGGCAAGCTTGGCAGCTGGATCGCCGGCACAAACCCGTGCGGCGATGGCAGGCGTCTGGGGGAATGGCTTGGCACGATCTGCGTCGACGGCAATTTGCATGGCATGCAGCTGGAGAACATGGGCCTCTCAGGCATGTTGAACGCCAGCATGGTCGCCCTCAGAAAACTGCCGGACCTCCGAAGTCTTAGCTTCAAGGGCAACCAATTCTTTGGGCCGATGCCGGACTTGAAGAATTTAGCCGGGTTGAGAAATATATTTCTGTCCAACAACAATCTGTCCGGGGAGATCCCGGACGACGCGTTCGAAGGTATGAGCTCCCTCAAGAAGGTGGACCTCTCCCGCAACGAGTTCTCCGGCTCCATCCCGACGTCGCTGGCCCGTGTGCCCAAGCTCCTGCATCTCAGGCTCGACGACAACAATTTCTCCGGCACCGTACCCGATCTCCGTCAGAAGGAATTGAACCTGCTCAATGTGTCCCACAACGAGCTGGAAGGAAAGATTCCGGACGGCCTCAAAAAAGTTAAGGAAGCCTTCTTCGAAGGTACTCTCGCGTACCCATGCGCCGGCCCTTCCCGGCCCCTTCCATCCATCCTTCGATCTGCTTCCTCTATTACTACTACTACTACTAGTACTACAATTACTTTGCATGTGTTCCTTCTCCACCAAAACAGGCAACAAATACCTATGTGGACAAGCTGTCGAAAACCCTTGTGCCACGCCGACGCCGACGCCACCGGCGCAACAGAACTCGACCCCCATGTTCGCCTTGGTGACCGTAGCCTTTGGTGGGGCGATAGTGATCTTGGGAGCGATCATCGCCGCTCATAAACGTCGGCGAGATCAGGAGGTGGAGGTATTAGGCTCCTCGAGGAGTTCCAAGAAATACGCGTTGTTTCGTGAGGAAGAGAAACTCGAGTATGGTGCGCCGGCGAAGAAGGACGGGAGGAGGACCTGGATGGAAGCTGCGGCGGCGGTGGCGGGAAACAACGATCTGAGAAGGCTAGTGTTTGTGAAAAGAGAGTCGAAGGAGAGGTTCGATCTGCAGGACCTGCTCAAGTCCTCGGCCGAGGTGCTGGGGACGGGCAACCTCGGATGGACCTACAGGGCCACCCTCCCCAATGGGGGGCCATCCGTGGTGGTGAAGCGGTTCAGGGCCATGAACAGGTCCGGCAGAGAGGATTTCGAAGAGCACATGAGGAGGCTGGGCAGGCTGTCCCACCCCAACCTCCTCCCACTGGTCGCCTACTACTACAGGAAGGAGGAGAAGCTCCTCGTCCACGACTACGTCCCCAACAAGAGCTTGGCTCTCCTACTCCATGGTACGTAATTGATCATGGCCGCCCCTCCTTCCCCTATAAAGTACGTACGTATTAATCTTAAGGTTCCTATATAAAAGACAGCGCATGATATATATAACATTAATGCCTGCTCAGGTAACAAAGGCTCGAACCAACCGATGAGTCTTGACTGGCCGGTGCGCCTAAAGATCGTGAAAGGAGTAGCTAGTGCTATGGCTTACCTCTACGAGGAGCTCTCCATTTTAGGGTTGCCCCATGGCCACCTGAAGTCCTCCAACGTGCTGCTGGACGAGTCCCTCGAGCCCCTCCTGAACGATTACGCCCTCACACCGGTCATGAACCAATCTCACGCGGCACATTTCATGGTGGCCTACAAGTCACCCGAGCGCAGGCAAATTGGCAGAACATCGAAGAAGAGTGACGTCTGGAGCCTTGGCATGCTGATACTAGAGATTTTCACAGGCAAGGTCCCCCAAATTCATGACCAACAACAGAACGGGAAGGAAAGCACGGATTTGGTGAACTGGGTGAACTCGGTGCCCAAAGAACAGTGGGCCAGCCAGGTGCTCGACAGCGAGATGAGGAGGACAAAGGATGCCGAGGGAGAGATGTTAAAGCTGATGCACATCGCATTGGCTTGCTGCGAGGAGAATGTCGAGAAGAGGTGCGAGCTGAATGAAGCCGTCGAGAAGATTGAAGAGATAACAGAGGGGGACCGGGACAATTCTCTAATTCAATTGTAATTAACAAATCCAGGATTGATTGGCCTTGCCTTCTTCTTCGCTAATATGGAGATCAAGTGGAAGAAGAAACCTGTAAAACTCGTGTGTTCTAGGAATCAAACACAAATTCACAATGATTTGGGCATTTGCTTGATGCTCATTTCTCGTATTCCCCATCCGACCACTGCTCCTGATAATATTAGGTGCAACAAATAATTCTATTTTCGCATAACTTGGTTATATGAATTCTATAACTGGGTTATATTTATCTATAACCACCTTCCCACAAGCCATAAAATGATATAGATTATTTATTCTAACTAAATAAAGCAAATGGACCCTTCATGGATATACCTGTAATAATTTTGCGAATATGCATCCCTATAATCAAGTTACCAACAAAAAAAAAAAGGCCGGAAAAGAACAAAGAACTACATGCTGAAATAATAATAAGAATAATTTTGCTGCTTTAGGTACCATTTGGATCATGCGAGGTTTGTCCCTGTTTATCACAGGATAAACAAGCCTGATAAACTCTCTCTTCATTTATTTATAAATATTTATATATTATGTGTCATTTCAATTTCACCGGAGATATTTATAAATTATATGCTAAATTTGGATTGTGTGATAAATACTTGGATTATGTGAGGTATTGTACTAAAGGGGCCTGAGGTATAACTTAGTTTAAACCCCTACCCTCAATACAGCATTGAAAACTACATGATCTTTATTACACCATATAATACTAATATAATATCATAGACATATTTATGTCACTACAAATTAATATCTTTAATATAACTTCTGATCCTTAAAAAAGTCATACCCAATCCAAACATAGCCTCGTTGCATCATATAAAATGAAATCATTTCCACCCATCAGTATGGAACCATTGATCCCACCCTAATCCAAGCATGTTCGTTTTAAACTAAAGAGCAACCTACCTATACAATTTGAGGGCAAAGATGCAAAACATTACACCCACACATCTATTGTGGAGAGATTTTTTTTTCTTTAAAATGTTCTGGCATAAACTCATTACTCGGATTCCTCATCAATATGAGTAATATGATAAATAGCCTCCCCCTGATTATAAGCCTCACTCAAATATGATATCATATTGAAAGAATAATATAAACCAAAAAATCGCATTCCTCAATTCACATTGATAAAAATTTAAATAAATTTAGTTTCAAACATTGTATTCATAGCCTGTATCCATTCCATCAAGATGATCTTGCATCCTGAATGCTGGAGTCCCAACATGAAGCATTTGACAAGATCAATCAATCAAATTCTCCTTTCTATTTACTGAGAGGCATGCATTTTATACACCGAATGCTAGTCTCATAAATGGCCTGAGAAGGCAATTTTGGTCATGCGACACCACTGATGTAATAGAAAATTTTATGCATCTTTTTAGCACCACTCAAACCTTCATACCCATTCTTCACAACAGTTCTAAACTGTTCTCTGTTTTATCCATCTGCTTTGACATCTATTTGTTTTCTAGAAGACATACCTACAGTTCTTTTCTTTCAGCTCATATCTATCTGCCGAGGGATTTTGTTTTCCCAAAGGCTAGGTCAAGTGTAAAAAGTTTTTTCTTTTACGTTTTTCACATTATTTCAAAGTAAATATTGTCAGCAAAAATAAATTAAATGAAAGAATTAAGACAAAGTTGCTCCTCAAATGCTGCCACCTACCTTCACAAGTATAAACAACAAGTATCAGCTGTAGTAAGTAGCACAAACCTTCGCACTTAATTATATACCATACAAGCCATGCCTCTGAGCATGGACATGTACATCAGTTTTTCTTTCTTCTTCTTTCTTTTTCATTTTTTTGAGTAAATACATGTATACAGTTTCAATAGAAATTCTTCTCATTGTTGGATCTAACCAGCATAAAGGTTAAAATAAAAACTATGATCTAGGATCATAATTCAAAGCAAGGATAGAAAGGTGAGGATACAGCTATCAGCAACAAAAAGAGGCAAACCCTTAACCAAACAACCTAAGCTCTAATCATAAAACCAGCAAGAAAATTAAAAAAGGAACCTAACCAAAATCAAACTTATAGAAATCAATAATATCATGATGCATGCAAGGCGCAATCGCAACTGCACCTGTATGCTCTCTTAAGAGACCTAAAACTGAAAACCTAAAAATAAAACCCCATTTAAAAACTGATTAGGTTATTCTACCAACCTAAACCAAGGTTGTCTACTCATCTCATAACCAAGAGCAGTAAAAATTAACATAAACCAGAATAATGATACACATTTTTCTGCAAAGGAAAAATTGAAGGGAGCATCAATGATATGACACCGGATGCTCAATCCATCATCTACAGAATTTACTAATTTAGGCTTATCACAGATGATCATCCTATGGAAACAACTGGGAGAAGACTCCATTACTCATCAAAACAAAAGCCCCCGTGAATTATCCTCTGAGGACCAAATTGTAGAATTTTCACTACCTACAAGGGTGATAAACAACTCCATATAAATCACCCTCTAACCATCCAACCTCTTGCATGGACCAAGATGGAAGCCAAGGTACAATTGGAGTTTCACAAGATAGAAATGAGTTAAAGAAGCACTTTGCACTCTGCTGACCGCTAGTGGCTGCCCTTGGTCTCAATAGATGCATTATAACCATGGTTTGCCTACAAAAAGTTGCCGGTACCTATACAGAACCACCTAATGTAATGATTCTGGTGACTGATCCTCATGAAACGCTTGGCATGAGATGGTTTCAGAACGATACCTTGGGAATCCGCCAAATTACAACAGTTTATGACCGCAGAAATTTATTTAATAAAGACAACGCAAGTAGAAACTTTAAATTTGGTGGTTAAAGTTAAATAGTATACATACTTTAAAACTATTTGTAAAAATATTGATGGCCATAGGTACCGTCTGTTAAATCCACGGATATAAGCCAAGCCATAAACTAGCGTATAAACATCCAGCAATCTAGATAATAATATAACAGAGAAGACCTGATCAAAACGACAATTTGGTTGCGAAAAATAGTACTGAATTCGCTCATACATATATAAAAAGCTAAAGTTCATCAACCAAAAATCCTCACTTAAATGCTGGGATCAAAGAGACAATACTAAATTAAAAAAGAAGAAGACAAGTAATGGAAAAGATGGAACAAGAGGATGATGCTTGGACATAAACGACAAGCTAAGGCTGTTATAGAGGGGAAGGCGGCGTGCGCGACTCAAACCTCGGGCTGTGGCTCTACTCGGAGGGGATCTCGACGTCGCCGTCGGAGATCTCCTGTTGGAGGTCCTTGGGGTCCTTGCCGTCGACGGTACAGCCGACGGAGACGCAGGTGCCGAGGATCTCCTTGACGCTGCCGGCGAGGTCCTTGGCCATAGATCTCGGCCGCATCACCCGGGCGATCTCGATGACGTCGTCCAGGGAGATGTTGCCATTGTGCTTGATGTTCTTGGTCTTCTTGCGGTCGCGCTCTGGCTCCTTTAGGGCCTTGATCACCAGGGCGGCAGCGGAGGGCACCACCGACACCTTGGCCTGACGGTTCTGCACGGTGAGCTTGACGGTAACACGGAGGCCCTTCCAGTCCTTGGCCGTCTCCTTGGCGATGTCCTCACCAATCTTCTTCGGAGAGAGACCCAGAGGACCGATCTTGGGCGCCAGGGAGCTCGCCGCCCCGACCTCCCCGCCGGTGACGCGAACGTAAACGTCGACAACTTGCGACGGATCGAGCTTTGGCGGCATGGCGGCAGCGGCGGCGAGAGAGGGAAGAACTCGGATGTTATTAGGGTTAGGGTTTTTGAGGTAGCGGCGATTGGGTTGGAATGATTATATAGTGAGTGTGTCTCTGCCCCATCTTATCCCGGTCCGAGGCAAGTGTTGCGGAGAGGTGCCCAGGCCCGACGGAGCCATGTAATGTCGATGGAATGATGCTAATATGGGCTTGAATTCCAAAATAGCCCAGGCCCACCACGGAGCAACATGATACGGAAAGGAAAACTTTTTGTCCACCGCACGCAGTGCGAAAGCGTGCCGATCCCGCACATGTATTTTTGCACCATGTGCAACGGACAAAAAGTTTTCGTCACATTTAGGGAGAGTAATTTTCTCCGTTTATTCAACAAATATTATTTTAATAGATCAAAGAATCCTTGATTTAAACAGCTTAACACCTCATTCCATTTACTTATACCCATCCTTATTAGCTTTATATATATATTTAAATTTTAAATATATATTAATATATTAAAAATTAAAATAAATAATATATATATATATATATATATATATATACACACGTACGCTTTAAATGCAATTAAAATTTGATAGATCGTTTCCTATCTGGTTTGTTACTGTGTTAAAGCTAATCTGTTAGATGTATCAATATCAATGATTGATTGATGACAATTGATCTATCTTATCCTAAAAAGTTTTATTTTATTTTTAATTTTTAATAAATTATAAATTTAATAAAATAATTTTATTTTTTATGTAAAGAATATATGTTTGTCGATCGGGTATCTCCGTCTGTACCCTGTTAACTATAACGGCTTAATAGAACAAAAAATGGGGACATTTTTTATAACTGAAACGGAAACCAAGACCGTCCCAGATCATCCTCGAATCGTTGCCATCCCTAGTGAAGCTAACAATTCTAAATATTTTTTTTGTTTTAATAATAAAATTTTAAATATTAAGATGACCAAATCCAGAAAAATAATTGTATTCAAATATATCTAAATCTAAATAAAATTTTGATTCAAATTTTATAATTATTTACTTTTAATTATTAAATTATTCAAAATTTTAAAAATAATTAAATTTACAAATACATTTTTTAAAAAAATATAAAAATATATTAGTAATTATATTTTATAACAAATTAAAATTTTTCACCGGTGCAGCAAGGCCGATGTGGGCTGCACCGCTTCTTCCGATTGGTCCACGTGGCTCCGACGTGGAAGACCTGACGGACGGTATGGCTTTGCTTTGACGTAACGTTCTGAACGTGACGGCCATTTAAAGCTGTTCACTTTTTTTCAAAAAATTACGTGCGGACGAAAATGCCCTTTCCCTCCTTCATAGCGCCATTTAACGTTGTATGTCATCTGTGCAAGAAGAACAGAAGAACTCTGTTTCTTCTTCGGTCGAAAGAAAATATTTCAGCATCGAGCGCTGAAAAACCTGGCTACTTGAGTCTGTGTAGAAAAACTTCTGGAGGAAATGTCATCCGCAGCATAAAGTAAAAACTCTTTCTTCCCACTTCTTTATTACACCAACAGTTTTTTTCTGGTTAGAGTTAGTTAATGCGTGACCAAACCGTTTAATGCGCGGGTAACTACCTTAGAACAAAATAGTTATGACATTCTGAGAGTCATAACTATTTTGTATGCACGAATGTCATACTCTTTTAATGCGGCCCTGTTATACCTCATGAAACCCCTGATATACTGTTAAGACACCGTAGTTACAGGCCTAGGACACCCATGCGCCAAACGAAAGCTGGAGAAAAGCCTCGCGACACCGTAGTTACAACGCTACGACACCCATGCGGTGTCTTTCCGGAGTGTCGTAGCTTGTTCTATGCGGTGTCTTTAAATGCTATAAAGGTGTGTCGTGCTTATAAACGACGCTGGAGAGCAGGCCCGCGACACCCCGTATAGAGAACACCCCGCTTTAACAGTCACGTCATCGGTGTCGTCGCCTAAAAGCTAGGGTGTCGTTAGATGAGAACTGGGGTGTCATTAACAGCCTGAGTCGGTGCTGTCGTCGTTCGCGACACCCCAGTTGAAAATTGACGACACCCAAGCTCTCATATGATGACACCCATGCTTAGAACTGACCACGGCGAGAAGGCCCGCGACAACCAAGTTACTAAAATTTAATTTTATTTATCAAAAAAAAAATACATTAGCCCTCACTGGGGCTTGTCTCCTTCGGTCGCTGGAGGGACGCTACTTGCCCCTCCAGGTGGCTGTTGGCACGACGCAGGAGCTCTATCTCTTTAGTGGAAACGGCCAGGTATTGCTCGGCCGCCTTGCTGAGTCGCTCGTTGATTGCGAGCGACTCAGCATAAACCTCTGCATCGATGGTGACAGTTGCGCGGCGGCTGCCATGGTTGCCATTAGATCTCCCCTCGCCTCTGGAAGCCATCTCAGTGGTAAGTTCAAGCTGGAAAGGTGATTAACGATGGCATTCCCCCATCCTTATTTAAGGTACTCCTAGCGGGTGTTTCGATTGCCACGCGCCACCATCTCAGTCGTTGTTCACAGGAATCGAATCGGTGAGCCACCACGCCCCCCCCCCCCCCACGTTGAGTTTCGAGGGATGGGGAACAGAACAGAGTTTCGGGAAGCCAACCGTCGTAAGTTTAACGTCGTCCCAAGAGTAAATTCACGACACCCAAGGATGATTTGGATTTCGGCCGAAACTCCTTCGCGACACCCCACTTGAAACCTCACGACACCCTAGCATCAATGCTTCGACACCCGTGCTTAGAACTGAACACGGAGAGAACCCCCGCAACACCCCAGGGAGAATTGAATTTTAGCTCACGACATCCCAAGTTTATGGTTGATTTCGATGAGGCAATATATGATTCATTGACCATAAATTCATTCGAGGAAAGGTGGGCACATGTAATGGAGAAATATAAAGAATGCAAGTCTATAGATTGGTTCAATGTCCTTTACTAATGTCGGGAAAAATGGGTCCCAGTTTACCTCAAGGATACATTCTTCACAGGTTTGTATGTCATTGTCTTTGGTTCATGTTCGAGTTAAACACCTTTTTTTTTAATTTTTTGTTGACAAAATTTTTAACAGGGATGTCATCTTTACAAAGGAGCGAGGGCATTAATCACTTCTTCGATGGGTTTATAAATTCGAAGACAACACTAACGGAGTTCATAAGTAAGTACGAAGATGCCTTGGAAAAAAGATACGAGGCCGAAAATGAGGAAGATAATAGGACTTTGCAAAAGATAGCTTTCCTAAAGACATCATCACCTTTTGAGAGACAAGCTGCAGGAAGGTATACACGGAGCATATTCAAAAAATTTCAGAATGAGATCTTTGAAATGGCTGCATCAAATACCAAATTGATCAAGGAAGCTGGCAACACGTGTTTATATTCCGTAAAGTCGTATGAAAGGATTGAAGTCGATGGAATTGGCAAGGAGATGATCAAAGATTATATCGTATCATACGATAGAAATATTGAGGATGTCCAATGCCAGTGCCGATCCTTTCAGTTCAAGGGGTACCTGTGTAGGCATGCCCTGTTGGTTCTTCATCAAAGTGACGTATTTCGTTTACCAGATAAATACTTCTTGAAGAGATGGTGCAAGGATATGAAATACCAATTCGACGAATTCGACTACAATACTGAGGGTTATGATAAAAGCATACGAAACTCACGGTAAGCAGTGACAATTTTTTAATTGAAATGTCTTAATATTTGTTATCGTTAATATTATGTTAATGATTGTAGATATAGTTTGCTGTCTCATCGGATGACGAAGCTCGCAGAGATAGCCTCCATGTCCGAAGATGCATTTAATGTAGTGATGGATGGTCTAACACCTATATTCAAAACTGCCGTGGATGCCAACTGCGCAGCTAAACCACGTTCAGAGCTTGTAATTCAAGATCCTGAACAAATTAGGACGAAAGGTCGCCGAGAGAGAACAGATTAAAGAGTGCAGTCGAGAAGAAGTCAAGAAGATCAAGGAAAAATCAGGTCAACGAAAGAGCTGCTTCAAGCATAAGGCAGACTTGTTTGCAGTCTATTAATACTGAAGAGGACCTGGAGAGAATTGTTCCGCCGTCCGAAACTTTGATGGACGAATTTGATGCTTATGTATTGAGTCAACTTACACAAGATCATATATAAAACACGGGTATCGTAACTTTTGAATTATGGTTGCTTGGTCGTAAATGAAATGCTTTCAAAATAGGGTGTCTATTTCAGTAAAATGATGTTCTTTTAGTACGACGACAACCCAGCTCTTGCGCGGCAACACCCGAAAGGCGGAAACCTACGAGACATCCCAGTGCTCGCGAACCGACACCGAAGATTTTAGCGCGACGACACCCCAGCTCTTGGCAAACGACACCCTAGCCTTGCGCAGCGACACCCGAAAGGCGGAAACCTACGAGACATCCCAGTGCTCGCGAACCTACACCGAAGATTTTAGCGCGACGACACCCCAGCTCTTGGCAAACGACACCCTAGCCTTGCGCAGCGACACCCGAAAGGGGGAAACCCACGAGACATCCCAGTGCTCGCGAACCGACACCGAAGATTTTAGCGACAACACCCCAGCTCTTGGCAAACGATACCCTAGCCTTGTGCGGCGACACCCGAAAGGCGGAAACCTACGAGACATCCCAGTGCTCGCGAACCGACACCGAAGATTTTAGCGCGACGACACCCCAGCTCTTGGCAAACGACACCCTAGCCTTGTGCGGCGACACCCGAAAGGCGGAAACCTACGAGACATCCCAGTGCTCCCGAACCGATACCGAAGATTTTAGCGCGACGACACCCCAGCTCTTGGCAAACGACACCCTAGCCTTGCGCGGCGACACCCGAAAGGCGGAAACCTACGAGACATCCCAGTGCTCGCGAACCGACACCGAAGATTTTAGCGCGACGACACCCCAGCTCTTGGCAAACGACACCCTAGCCTTGCGCGGCGACACCCGAAAGGCGGAAACCTACGAGACATCCCAGTGCTCCCGAACCGACACCGAAGATTTTAGCGCGACGACACCCCAGCTCTTGGCAAACGACACCCTAGCCTTGCGCGGCGACACCCGAAAGGCAGAAACCTACGAGACATCCCAGTGCTCGCGAACCGACACCAAAGATTTTAGCGCGACGACACCCCAGCTCTTGGCAAACGACACCCTAGCCTTGCGCGGCGACATCCGAAAGGCGGAAACCTACGAGACATCCCAGTGCTCGCGAACCGACACCGAAGATTTTAGCGCGACACACCCCAGCTCTTGGCAAACGACACCCTAGCCTTGCGCGGCGACACCCGAAAGGCGGAACCTACGAGACATCCCAGTGCTCGCGAACCGACACCGAAGATTTTAGCGCGACGACACCCAGCTCTTCGCAAACGACACCCTAGCCTTGCGCGGCGACACCCAAAAGGCGGAAACCTACGAGACATCCCAGTGCTCGCGAACCGACACCGAAGATTTTAGCGCGACGACACCCCAGCTCTTGGCAAACGACACCCTAGCCTTGCGCGGCGACACCCGAAAGGCGGAAACCTACGAGACATCCCAGTGCTCGCGAACTGACACCGAAGATTTTAGCGCGACGACACCCCAGCTCTTAGCAAACGACACCCTAGCCTTGCGCGGAGACACCCTAGCTCTTGGCATCCCAGTGCTCGCGAACCGACACCGAAGATTTTAGCGCGACGACACCCTAGCTCTTGGCAAACGACATCCTAGCCTTGCGCGGCGACACCCGAAATGGAAACCTACGAGACATCCCAGTGCTCGAACCGACACCGAAGATTTTAGCGCGACGACACCCCAGCTCTTGGCAAACGACCCCTAGCCTTGCGCGGCGACACCCGAAAAGAAACCCATGAGACATCCTAGTGCTCGCGAACCGACACCGAAGATTTTAGCGCGACGACACCCCAGCTCTTGGCAAACGACACCCTAGCCTTGCGCGGCGACACCCAAAAGGCGAAAACAAAGACACATCCCAGTACTCGCGACCAGACAATTTTAGCGACGACACCCAGCTCATGTCAAACGACACCCTAGCTCTTGTCAAACGACACCCTAGCTCTTGCGCTGCTACACCCGAAAGGCGAAAACATACGAAGGCAAACATATGAATACATCGAGGACACTCCTGCTCGCAATGATAAAATTTGTGCATTTGCATTAAATATTAATCAGTGTTAATATGAATAAATTACATTCAATTTTCATTCAAAAACGAATACAAAAATTAAGAACATTTTTCGACAATGTCGCTAATCTTTTTGTTCAGGCCCTCTCTCAGTATCGTCGCAGCTAAGTGTCGCCGGTAATCTCTGACTTCCTCATCCATGAAATCCATCTTCATATCAGGATTGTCCCGTCGAGCAAGACATTCCATGTATCTCAGACAGTACAGGCCGCAATCCAGCGATCCGATCGGTTGGCTTGGGCAATCCGAAATATCTTCCATCGGCCACTCCATCGCTTCCTTCTTATCGCAGTAGATATGGAATATGTGGCCTAGAATTTTATGCCATTTCCTTGCATTGGCCTTGTACTTCGGGTTGCGTTTCATTGAATTCAGGTGCATGAACACCTTCCTTTCCATGTCGACAGCAACCAAATGCCAGTGCGAGTTATCAGAGTTTACAATGGTGAAAAGAAACCGGAATTGGGCCTTATTTTCATCCGATACATTGTCAAATATCGCAGCCCCAGATGATCCAGCAAGTTCATGATCAGGTGATGAGGAAGTCAGACATAGAGCAGATACAAAAATTGATGCAATTATGCACTTATGATATCGGTCAGGATGCTCTGCCCAGTTGCGCATAAGAAACTCCTGGCCGCAATCAATTATCTGCCAATGGAATGTAAAACGATTAATATAATTCTAAAATCAACAACTAGAACATGTTCCTTGATATACTTACATCATCTATTATCATTTCATTGTTAATGAGATCTTGAAGATTTTTTCTTGTTGCGACGCCATTAAACATATTTGTGTAGACGATCTCGTCGGTTTGTTGTCGCTCGCTCAAAAATTTTGAATAATTATTTGGTCATCTTCGACCGTTGTGTTGGGCTTTGACATGCCCACTGTCTTCGCCGACTTTTTAGGTCGGGTTGTCTCATAACATTTGCCGACGACCGTGGATGCCTTACGCTTCCTCGGTCTTTTTTAATCCTCCTAACAAGCGACGACACTCCAATTATTTCTAAGTCCATATTGTCATACTTTGGCGCAGGGGTGCCAAGTTTATTATCGGATATGGACTCTTCTTTATTTTCATTCCCCTGCTCTGTTTTATCAGCCAATGAATCCCCCTCCAATATGTTCTCCTTTGATTTTGCATTCCCTATCTCAATTGGAAACTCGGATGAATGGTCCTCCTCCATCTTCTTCTCCTCACTATTTACGTTACCAGGCTCGCTGAGGACCAACTCCAGGGAATGCACCTTCTCTGTTTTCTCGTCTCCTTTGTCCTCCTCATTTATTGCATAACTTTCCTTTCTGACCAGTGAATTGAGGAGGCTCTCAGCAATGGACAGCCTGTGCCTGACATCTTCGAGTTGATCCTTAACACACTCCAATTCATTCCTCAACTCGGCGCATCCTGCGCAGCTATCCATTGGTTGAGGGGCGTAGGTATCTGTTGGTTGAAGGGGGGACGCAACATTCTGCTGAGGGAGAAGCCATCGCTCTTCTGGCAATGGTTCAGTAGCTCCCTCCATCTGCAACACAATATGATAACAAATTAATATTAACTGAACATATTGATGCATTAAGTTAAAAAAAATGGTCAGAGCAATGGAGCAATGAACTAGATTACCAAGTCCTGAGGCTGCAAGTCGGCAACCCGAACAGATTGGATCTTCATTTGGTGGTCATACCACTTCAACAGCCGGGGCCGTTTATCAGGGTATGCTGGCTCTCGCATTGATGTATGCTCGAGGAACCACGCCTGAACATGATATTTTTTTCGATATTAAATAAAGTAATATTACAAAAAAATTTCCTCTCAACACTAATTATGTGTCTCAATAATCCTTACCACCAGTGCTGCCGAGCATCCGAACAAGGTAGGCTGCCTCCTAACTTTTTTTGCATTCTTTGAGTGCACCGGCTCCTCGGAACGCAAGCAAGCAGCTATTTCTGGGAGAGCCAGAACAATCAACTCCTTCAGTGCCGAAGCCCAGTCGATGCTACCCAGTTGACTTAAGTCATCCAAGTGCTGGATGAGATACTGTGGACATCTCTAATTAGACTTTGGAGCCAAAAACATGGCCAACATGTATGCGATCCAAAGTCGGACGGTGTCCTCGACATCCTCCTGTACTTTAGATGGTCGGAGTTGAAATATCAACTTCTCCAAACCTTCTTGGCGAAGATCTAAACCCTGGCCAAACCGTCTGAACAACCTTCCGTTGAACATTTGGCTGGACGTGTCGATCTTCTTCCCATGAGCTGGAAGTCCCAGAATGAGTGCGACTTCATCGGCACTGAATAGAACTGGGTTTCCGCAAAACATGAACTCGTCGCCTCCATTGTGACATCTTATGATGTCTGCTAGCAATCGCCCGTCGACTGTGAACGTCTGCATGTCGACGAAGGCACCAAATGGGGTCCTTCGAATCAGTTTTGTATGTCGTCTAGAGAACCCCATCCTCCAAACCTTCTGAACGTATACTGCCGGCCTGCAGCTATTCTTAAACAGCTGGGAAGCCTTCACTTGGGGGACTGGAACAATTTTATTGTCAACTGAAACAGGGGGTAAGACAGAAGACATACTTGTCATGAAATTTTAAGAGAGAATGTCGTAATATTTAATATAGTGATAAACATACCTGAAGGAGCCGCATCCTCAGTCGAACGAAGAACCAGGTCCTTGCATTGTTCCGCCATTTTCTCTGTCTGCTTCTTCTTTGTTCGCGGTCTTCGTGCACAAACGAAAGCACTCATCTCCATGAATGAAGTATTCGGAAGAATGAACTATGATACAAGTTTAGGAGGGAAAAGGAGACCAGTGGCTTCTCGAGCAAAGACGAAGGATGGCTTCTTGAGCAAAAGGATGGCTTCTCGAGCAACAGACGATTGAGTGGTTTTTCTAGGGTTTATGCCGACCTAAGAGAAATACGAAAGGACACCCGGATCGCCACGATCACATCAATGAGACCCGCGAACCCATAGGAACTACCCACGTTTACAAACTTTTCTCGGAAATATGGCATGGCTCAGTTACTAGGGTGTCCTCGAATTTGTACTAGAGTGACGTCAAATTCCCGCCTTGTTCAAGCATGGGTGTCGTCGCCTTAAAGCTAGGGTGTCGTCAAATTTCAACTAGGGTGTCGCGAAGGATATACGGCCGAATTCAATTAGGGTGTCGCGGGGTACTCTCTATGTGGTCATTTATAAGACGGGTGTCGTCGCCCTAAAGCTAGGGTGTCGTGGGATTTCAACTGGGGTGTCGCGAAGGATTTACGGCCGAACTCGAACTAGGGTGTCGCTGGGATTATCTCCGTGGTCTGTTTAAAGCACGGGTGTCGTCTCGTTACAGCTAGGGTGTCGTGAGATTTCAACTGGGGTGTCGCGATTGATTTTTGGCCGAATTCAATTAGGGTGTCGCCGGGTACTCTCTATGTGGTCATTTATAAGACGGGTGTCGTCGCCCTAAAGCTAGGGTGTCGTAGGATTTCAACTGGGGTGTCGCGAAGGATTTACGGCCGAATTCGAACTAGGGTGTCGCTGGGATTATCTCCGTGGTCTGTTTAAAGCACGGGTGTCGTCTCATTACAGCTAGGGTGTCGTGAGATTTCAACTGGGGTGTCGCGATTGATTTTCGGCCGCATTAGAACTACAGTGTCGCGGGGATTCTCTCCGTGGTCAGTTCTAACGACGGGTGTTGTCGCCTTAAAGCTAGGGTGTCGTGAACTTTCCACAGGGGTGTCGCGAAGGATTTACGGCTGAATTCGACTAGGGTGTCGCCGGGGACTCTCTATGTGGTCATTTGTAAGCACGGGTGTCGTCGCCCTAAAGCTACGGTGTCGTGGGATTTCAACTAGGATGTCGCTGGGATTCTCTCCGTGGTCATCTACTTTGAGATAGGGTGTCGTGAGATTTCAACTACGGTGTCACGGAGGTTTGACCATGAACCTACGCCCTCGCTCTGAAAGTCCGGTCGACAGGAAATATTTCAGCTTCGAGGCTGAAAAACCTGCTACTGGAGTCTACTGAAGTCTATTGGAGTCTTCAAATATAAAAGTTTATCCAATGAGTTTTTCCTTGCCAAAACCTCACGTAGACGTTCGCTTCTTTCTCTGAATTCTGCCAGGTCTGACTTCGTTATCTCTTCGTCAATTGCTTTTAAAAGGCTCCTTTTTTCCTCCATCTGCTTTCTCTCTATTTTTCTGTCATTAAAGCCTTTTAAAAGCAATTGACAAAGAGATAACGAAGGCAGCTGATGGCCGAATTCAGAGAGAGAAGCGAACGTCTACGTGAGGTTTTGGCAAGGAAAAACTCATTGGATAAACTTTTATATTTGAAGACTCTAGTAGACTCCAGTAGCAAGGTTTTTCAGCCTCGAAGCTGAAATATTTCCTGTGACCAGACTTTCAAAGCGAGGGCGTAGGTTCGTGCTCAAACTTAGCATCCGGACTCTCAGAGCGAGGGAGGGGATTAAAAGAGTATGACATTCGTGCATACAAAATAGTTATGACTCCTAGAATGTCATAACTATTTTGTTCTAAGGTAGTTACCCGCGCATTAAACGGTTTGGTCACGCATTAACTAACTCTAACCAGAAAAAAACTGTTGGTGTAATAAAGAAGTGGGAAGAAAGAGTTTTTACTTTGTGCTGTGGATGACATTTCCTCCAGAAGTTTTTCTACACAGACTCAAGTAGCCAGGTTTTCCAGCGCTCGATGCTGAAATATTTTCTTTCGACCGGAGAAGAAACAGAGTTCTTCTGTTCTTCTTGCACATATGACATACAACGTTAAATGGTGCTATGAAGGAGGAAAGGGCATTTTCGTCCGCACGCAATTTTTGAAAAAAAGTGAACAGCTTTAAATGGCCGTCACGTTCAGAACGTTACGTCAAAGCAAAGCCATACCGCCCATCAGGTCTTCCACGTCGGAGCCACGTGGACCAATCGGAAGAAGCGGTGCAGCCCACGTCGGCCTTGCTGCACCGGAGGCGGTGTACAAAGTGTTTTCCATATAGTGAGTGTGTCTCTGCCCCATCTTATCCCGGTCCGAGGCAAGTGTTGCGGAGAGGTGCCCAGGCCTGACGGAGCCATGTAATGTCGATCGAAAGATGCTAATATGGGCTTGAATTCCAAAATAGCCTAGGCCCACCACGGAGCCACATGATACGGAAAGGAAAACTTTTTGTCCACCGCACGCAGTGCGAAAGCGTGCCGATCCCGCACATGTATTTTTGCACCATGTGCAACGGACAAAAAGTTTTCGTCACATTTAGGGAGAGTAATTTTCTCCGTTTATTCAACAAATATTATTTTTAATAGATCAAAGAATCCTCGATTTAAACAACTTAACGCCTCATTCCATTTACTTATACCCATCCTTATTAGCTTTATATAATATATTTAAATTTTAAATATATATATTAATATATTAAAAATTAAAAATAAATAATATATATATATATACACATACGTTTTAAATGCAATTAAAATTCGATAGATCGTTTCCTATCTGGTTTGTTATTGTGTTAAAGCTAATGTGTTAGATGTATCAATATCAACGATTGATTGATGACAATTGATCTATCTTATCCTAAAAAATTTTATTTTATTTTTAATTTTTAATAAATTATAAATTTAATAAAATAATTTTATTTTTTATGTAAAGAATATCTGTTTGTCGATCGGGTATCTCCGTCTGTACCCTGTTAACTATAATGGCTTAATAGAACAAAAAATGGGGACATTTTTTAACTGAAACAGAAACCAAGACCGTCCCAGATCATCCTCGAATCATTGCCATCCCTAGTGAAGCTAATAATTCTAAATATTTTTTTTGTTTTAATAATAAAATTTTAAATATTAAGATGACCAAATCCAGAAAAATAATTGTATTCAAATATATCTAAATCTAAATAAAATTTTAATTCAAATTTTATAATTATTTACTTTTAATTATTAAATTATTCAAAATTTTAAAAATAATTAAATTTACAAATACATTTTTTAAAAAAAATATAAAATATATAGTAATTATATTTATAACAAATTAAAATTTTTCACTATTTTTAAAAAATCTCTATATTTTTTATTTTAGTTAACAAATTATTCAAATAAATTTTTAAAAAATAATGATACCTATTGGATTGTAGCATTTTAAGTCCTTGAATTTTAGTGGTAAAATTTTGATTTTAATTTTTTTTAATTTTCTTTTTCATTATCATATTATTTTAAAAATAATTATATTTTTATTTTTAGCTTATTTTCATTCTAGAGTAAGGATATATATATATATATATATATATTGAATTGGTGTTTTTTTTTGATAAAATCGTAAATTTAACTAATAATTTCATACCTCATCGCCAGTTTGTTGCCGTGTTTGTTGCATTGGCCATGACGTGGCTATGTATAGCCACAAGGGTAATTTCGATGAAATCAATGCATTTGCGGCCCAGGCATCATCGAGTCTGCCGGGCCTGCCCCGACCACAGTGGTCGGCCCCGCCACGGCATCTCCCTGTCGATAAGATTGGTGGCCAGGCCCAGCTTCTCGGCCCCGGCGTCTCCAGTTCCGCCAAGTCGGCCAAGGCCATCCCTGGTCGGCCCGACTCGGCCCCGGCGTCTCCAGTTCCGCCGAGTCGGCCAAGGCCATCCCCGGCCAGCCCGACTCGGCCCCGGCATCTCCAGTTCCTCCGAGTCGGCCAAGGCCATCCCTGGTCGGTCCGACTCGGCCCTGGCGTCTCCAGTTCCGCCGTGTCGGCCAAGGCCATCCCCGGTCGGGCTGACTCGGCCCCGGCGTCTCCAGTTCCGCCGAGTCGGCCAAGGCCATCCCCGGCCGGCCCGACTCGGCCCCGGTCTCCAGTTCCGCCGAGTCGGCCAAGGCCATCCCTGGTCGGTCCGACTCGGCCCCGGTGTCTCCAGTTCCGCCGAGTCGGCCAAGGCCATCCCTGGTCGGTCCGACTCGGCCCCAGCGTCTCCAGTTCCGCCGAGTCGGCTAAGGCCATCCCCGGCCGGCCCGACTCGGCCCCGGCGTCTCCAGTTATGCCGAGTCGGCCAAGGCCATCTCCGGCCGGCCCGACTCAGCCCCGGTGTCTCCAGTTCCGCCGAGTCGGCCAAGGCCATCCCCGGCCGGTCCGACTCGGCCCCGGCTTCTCCATTTCTGCCGAGTCAGCCAAGGCCATCCCTGGCCGTCCCGACTCGGCCTCGGCATCTCCAGTTCCGCCGAGTCGGCCAAAGCCACCCTGGCCAGCCCGACGCCTCCAAGTCCGTCGATTCGGCCCCGCCCCGGCACTGCCTTGCCAGCGGGATTGGCCCCAGCCATCTCGGGTCGGCCCGGCTCAGCCCTTATAAGTCGGGATTTTTCAGTTCCCGCCAGATCAGCCCCAGCATAGCCCTATCAGTTCAGGGCGCCACCTCTCTGACGCGCACCGCCTGACAGCGCCAGATCCAACAACCCACTGGCCATGCTCGTGATGGGACAGGACCCACCTACCCAACAACTGATGGGACGTAGCCCACCAACCAGTCCAGATTCACGCAAGGGCTCAGCAGACATTCTGACTTCACGAAAACCCACGTGATCGTGCCAGCGTCAACCCCTATAAAAGGGTAAATCACTTCGAGAACCAGGTAACGCAAGTTTACACACTTGATACCCTAATACTTAGAGGAAAATTCCGATCCTTCTGAGATCTCTCCCTTTTCCAAGAGCTCTCTCGAGCTCCTTCTCTGCTGTGACCTCAATTGCTAACTTGGGCATCGGAGGGTCTCACCGAAGAATCCCCTCCGGTCTTGGACTTTTTTTCAGGCCATTCGGTGCATCGAAGGTTCGTGGATCAGCCCACATCCCGACGTTCAGGACCAGTGACCGGGCGTCATTAGATTGGCGCACCAGGTAGGGGGGGCAAAGTATCGAATATTCTCCCTGAGCTGCTTCTGAAAAAATTTCCCTCTCGTTCCCCCCATTTTCTTCTAGAAGCCATGGTGGTGACCAGAGCCCAGGAAGCTTCCGTCAGCGTTCCGGCGGGTCCTCCCCCGCCAGTTGTGCAGCGGGAGGCTAACCCTCCAGCTATCGCTCCTTCGACCACCGGTCCACCACTGGATGCAGCCGCCAAAACGGCAGAGCAGATAGCGACTCTCTCCCAGCAAGTCCAATCTCTCACAGCCATGGTCCACGGGCTCCAGCAGCAGCAGTCCGTGGCCACCCACATTAGACCGCTCCCCCCGCCAGTCAGCAGTCGGCGAGGGAAGGCTCTCCTCGGCGGGAGGCCGGCCGGCGGGAGGCCGGTCGACGCCCGGCTTCCCCCGGGAAGCCCCGTCGCGAGCCCTTCAAGCGGCCGCGATCCCCGATCATGGCCCCAGCAAGTTTCCTCCTGAGCCACATCATCAGGAGGAGCCAAAATGGAAGCCCCGACTTTCGTCTCCTTCTCTGTCTTCTTCTTCTTCCTCCTCCTCCGAACCGCCTCGGAGGGCCCCGACGATCAACCGTCAGGCGAGGAGCGCATGGAGGAGTACAACAGGCGACTAGATGAGCTCGCCAGAAAGATCAACCGTCAGCAACCGGAGGAAGAGTTCGACACTCATCCTCCTTACACTCGCCGCATACTGGAGGAACCGGTTCCCTCCAGGTTCCGCTTCCCCCAAGTGGACCCGTACGACGGTACGACCGACCCCCTCGACCATCTCGAGAGTTACAAAGCTATGATTAAAGTCCAGGGTGCCTCAGACGCCCTTCTCTGCAAGGCCTTCCCCGCAACTCTGCAGAAGGCCGCCCGTGCATGGCATTCGCGCCTGTCCCCCCACAGCATAGACTCCTTCCGGGAGCTGGAGAGGGCATTTTTGGCCCACTTTGATGCCTGCCGCCGGATCCCAAGGGTGGCAGACAGCCTTTTCTCCGTCTGCCAGAAGGAAGGAGAGTCACTGCAGGACTTCGTGTCCCAATTCAAGATCGCCGCCCTCGAGGTCTACCATCTCGACGATGCGGTGGCCACCCTGGCACTGAAGCGGGGACTCCTTCCGTCCCGCTTCACCTTTTCCCTGGATAAGAAGCCCCCGAGCTCTTACTCTGACCTCCTCCTTCGGGCCCAAAAGTACATCCGGGTGGATGAAGCCAACCTCACCCGTCGGGAGTCTTCGAAGAGCTCCAGCCACAAATCCACTCGCCCTGAGCCGAGCGGACCTCCTCGACATCGCCGATCCGATCCACCTCGCCGGTCTGACAACAGGCGCCGAAGCCCTGTTCCCGACGAGAGTAAGCTCACTCCTCTCCTTTCCCCTCGATCCCACATCCTGATGGAGATCGAGGGCAGCCTTACCTCCAACGTCCTCCCCCCATGAAGAAAGGTGCACCCCGCAACAAAAGCTGCTATTGTCGATTCCACGGGACTACGTCCACGACACCGATAGCTGCTATAGCTTGAAGCGGGCCATCGAGGAGCTCATCCAGCGGGGCTACCTCAGCAAGTATGTCCAGAAGATGCAACAGCCGCTGCCGGCCATCATGGGGCCTCCACCAGCTCAAGCCACCGTCAACAACACTCCCATGGAGCAGACTGTCGGGATGGTGTCTTGGGGATCAGCCTCTGTATCCAAGCGGCCGAGGGGGGAGGAGGCGCCAAATAATGTAATGCCCCGGGGGGAGACTGCTGTCATGGAAAATGTAAACAATGAAGGCGTAGTCGTCGCTATGACGATCGCCAAACACCCTGTAAAAGGATATTAGTTGATAGTGGCAGCTCAACTGACATCCTTACTTACGACGCTTTTGTTCGGATGGGATTATCTTTTGACTCCCTTCAGCCCGTGGCAACCCCGCTGGTCGGATTCATTGGAGATTCTGTGAGGGTTGAGGGCGAAATATCCTTGCCTGTGACGGCTGAAACCCCACCATGCCAAAGCACCGTGATCATGAAATTCCTGGTCGTGAGGGTCCCTTTGGCATACAACGCCATTCTTGGGCGTTCCGGCCTGAATCTTTTGGACGCGGTTATCTCCACTCGGTGTCTACTGGTGCAGTTCCCCACTGGCGCGGGAGTTGGAGAGATGCGCGGAGAGATAAGCCCGGTCTTACCTTGTTATCATACGGCGTCAAGCCCTTTAGAGGCCGACCCGGCCCTGGAAGCATCCGATCTTAGAGATTCCAACAAAGGAGGAGAGCCCGCCGAGCACCTCCTGACTTTCCCTCTCGAAGATGACCCAGCAAGGACCGTCCATGTGGGCGGACTCCTTCCCCTGGAAGGCCAGGAGCACCTCTTAGCTTTCTTGCGGGCTAACTCGGACGTCTTCGCCTGGTCAGCGTTTGACATGCCCGACATCCCTCCGGAGGTCATCACCCACAAGCTCAACATCGACCCGCGGCACCGTCCAATCCGTCAAAAGAAGAGGAGCTTTGCCCCCGACCGACAAAAGGCAATTGATGAAGAAGTCAACAAGCTGATCAGCGCCGGCCACATCCAGGAGGCGCACTACCCAAGCTGGCTGGCCAACGTGGTCATAGTGCGCAAGGCAAACGGGAGCTAGAGGATCTATATAGATTTCACCGATCTCAACAAGGCATGCCCAAAACACAGCTTTCCCCTGCCGAGAATTGATCAACTGGTCGATTCCACCTCTGGTCATGAGCTTCTCAGCTTCATGGACGCCTTCTCCGGATATAATCAGATAAGGATGGACCCCGGCGATGAGGAGCACACCTCCTTCGTGACAGAGAAAGGCATTTACTGCTATAAGGTGATGCCTTTCGGCCTCAAGAATGCAGGAGCGACCTATCAAAGGTTGATGAACAAGGTGTTCCAGGACCAGCTCGACCAGAACATGGAAGTATATGTAGACGACATGCTGACAAAGAGCACCCGTGTCGCCGACCATATCTCCGACCTGGAAGAAACTTTTAACAATCTCCGTCGCTTTCAAGTCAAGCTGAACCCCAAGAAGTGCGCTTTTGGGGTCACGGCAGGCAAATTTCTGGGCTTTATGGTGACCCAGCGCGGAATCGAGGCGAACCCAGAGAAGATCAGTGCCATACTCGACATGAGGCTGCCGTCCAACAAGAAGGAAGTGCAATGGCTAACGGGAAGGATAGTAGCTCTGAGTCATTTCCTCTCCAAATCGGTGGAGAGGTGCTTGCCTTTCTTCAAGGCCCTGCGGAAGGTGAATAGTTTTGAGTGGACGGACGATTGCTAGAAAGCTTTCGACGGCTTAAAGGCATTCATGTCCTCCCCGCCGCTCCTCTCCAAGCCAAGAGACGCGGAGAGTCTCTTCCTTTACTTAGCCGCCTCCTCAGAAGCCGTCAGCTCAGTCCTGGTGCGCCTTGACGCTGACGGAACCCAAAGGCCTGTCTACTATGTGAGCAAGGTCCTACATGACGCCGAGGTCAGGTATTCCAAAACAGAGAAAGTCATTTTCGCCTTGATAGTCTCTGTCCGGCGTCTTCACCCGTATTTACAAGCCCATCCCATCGTGGTGCTCACGGACCAACCTCTCCGAGCCATCCTGGCCCGTCCGGATACTTCGGGTCGACTCGCCAAATGGGCCATCAAGCTAGGAGAATTCGACATCTCTTTCCAAGCATGATTGGCCTTGAAGTCCCAAGTCCTGGCCGATTTCCTGATCGAGTGCACTTGGGCGGAAGAAGATCTCAAAGAGGTTCCCGGGGAGCAGCCCAGGCACGAGCCGAGCAGTGATGGAGAGACCTGGATCCTCCATGTGGATGGCGCATTGAATTCTCAAGGGAGCGGCGCCGGCCTCATTCTTGCCGGGCCAGAAGGAGAAAGAACAGAGTGCGCCCTGAAATTTCTTTTTGAAGCCACCAACAACTAAGCGGAGTACGAAGCCCTGCTGGCCGGATTAAGGCTAGCCCAGGAGATTGGAGCAAAGCGCCTCAGAGCTTACACGGACTCGCAACTCCTCTCTGGGCAAATCAACGGAGAGTACGAGGTGCGCGACCCTGTTATGGCACAATACCTGAAAAAGGTTCAACTCTTGACCTCCTCATTGCCTTACTTCAGTATCAGTTACATGCCCCGAAGTGAAAATGCCAAGGCCGACATCCTCTCTCGACTGGCAACTTCCGCCGACGGCTTGGCAAGGGACGCCTACATTGAATATCTAGAAAGGCCCAGCATAGAGGACGGGGAGGAAGTCCTCCGCTCACCCAGGAACCTACGTGGATGGATGCCTATGTCCGCTACCTCACCGACGGCACCCTCCCTGACGACCGTAACGAAGCCAGATTGCTCAAATGGAGGGCCTCCAAGTTCATCCTCCTCGACGGGCGCCTATACAGAAGGTCATTCTCTACCCGTTGCTTAAGTGCGTAGGCCCCGCCGATGCCGACTACATCCTCAGAGAAATCCACGAAGGCATTTGTGGGAACCATCTGGGGGGCAGATCTTTAACCCAGAAGGCTCTCCGTCAGGGGTACTTCTGGCTCACTATGAAGGAGGACGCGGCCAAGCTAGTTCAAAAGTGTGACGACTGCCAGCGCCATGCACACATCCAACATCAGCCGTCTACCCCGCTGAGCCCACTCTCGGCTCCGTGGCCCTTTGCCCAATGGGGAATTGACATCCTTGACCATTCCCCCCAGCTTCAGGACAGCGGAAATTCTTGTTAGTCGCCATCGACTATTTTACCAAGTGGGTTGAGGTCGAGGCGTTGGCCAAAATCACTGAGAGAAAAGTTAAAGCTTTCTTCTGGAAGTCGATCATATGCCGTTTTGGCTTGCCTCACACCCTCGTCACGGACAACGGTCGCTAATTCAACAACGAGGTATTCAAAGCCTTCTGTGAGAAGCTAGGCATTCGCCACCGATTCACCTTTGTCGGCCACCCCCAGACCAACGGGGAGGCTGAGGTCATGAACCGCACCATCCTCAGAGGGCTCAGGACTCGACTAGATGGTTCCAAGGGACGCTGGGTAGAAGAGCTCCCCAGTGTGATATGGGCTTACCACACAACTCCCAGAGCCCCGGCGGGTGAAACTCCTTTCAGCCTCTCCTTCGGATCCGAGGCC
Organism: Calamus simplicifolius; assembly: GCA_900491605.1. Lineage (NCBI taxonomy): Eukaryota > Viridiplantae > Streptophyta > Magnoliopsida > Arecales > Arecaceae > Calamus > Calamus simplicifolius. Next base: position 612,706 of record UESW01003863.1, read on the forward strand.
GTCATCCCCGTCGAGATCGGATTGCCCAGTCCACGTGTGGAGTCCTTCAGCGAGGAAGAAAACTCCGCGCTGATTCGGGCCAATCTAGACTTCATCGACGAGGCGTATGACAGAGCAAGACTGCGCATGGCGACCTTTCACCAGCGAGCGGCTAAGTACTACAACGCCCGAGTTCGTCCCAAGGTTTTTCGCCGCGGAGACTTGGTGCTACGAAAGGCCGAGGTATCCAAACCTACCGAGAGGGGCAAGCTATCCTCCAACTGGGAAGGTCCCTACCGCGTCGCCGAGGCATTCCACCAGAGGGCATACAAACTAGAAGAGCTTGATGGGAAGCCCATTCCACGTACCTGGAATGCGGATAACCTCCGCCAATATTATCAATGATGTATTCCCTTGGAGCTTGAGCAATAAAGGAAGCCCTCTCTAGCGTGACGGCCTGTTTTCCCTTACGTCAAGGACCAAGTCTCTCAAAAGGAGCTCACCGGCATCGCGCTAACGGGACACCACTTGGTCCCGGCACGGCGGTGCCCCCAAGTCGGTTAAGACCCTAGCAGCTCCGTACACGGTCGAGTCGCCTCTCAGGCGGCACACAAACCCCTGAGTAGGTTCAAAAGGAGCTCACCGGCATCGCGGCTAACGGGACACCACTTGGCCCCGGCACGGCGGTGCCCCCAAGTCGGTTAAGACCCTAGCAGCTCCGTACCCAGTCGAGTCGCCTCTCAGGTGGCACACAAACCCCTGAGCAGGTTCAAAAGGAGCTCACCGGCATCGCGGCTAACGGGACACCACTTGGCCTCGGCACGGCGGTGCCCCCAAGTCGGTTAAGACCCTAGCAGCTCCGTACCCGGTCGAGTCGCCTCCTAGACGGCACAAAAACCCCTGAGCAGGTTCAAAAGGAGCTCACCGGCATCGCGGCTAACGAGACACCACTTGGCCTCGGCACGGTGGTGCCCCCAAGTCGGTTAAGACCCTAGCAGCTCCGTACCCGGTCAAGTCGCCTCTCAGGCGGCACACAAACCCCTGAGCAGGTTCAAAAGGAGCTCACCGGCATCGCGGCTAACGGGACACCACTTGGCCCTGGCACGGCGGTGCCCCCAAGTCGGTTAAGACCCTAGCAGCTCCGTACCCGGTCGAGTCACCTCTCAGACGGCACACAAACCCCTGAGCAGGTTCAAAAGGAGCTCACCAATCGCGGCTAACGGGATACCACTTGGCCCCGGTACGGCGGTGCCCCCAAGTCGGTTAAGACCCTAGCAGCTCCGTACTCGGTCGAGTCCTCTCAGGCGGCACACAAACCCCTGAGCAGGTTCAAAAGGAGCTCACCGGCATCACGGCTAACGGGACACCACTTGGCCCCGGCACGGCGGTGCCCCCAAGTCGGTTAAGACCCTAGCAACTCCGTACCCGGTCGGGTTGCCTCCTAGGCGGCACACAAACCCCTGAGCAGGTTCAAAAGGAGCTCACCGGCATCACGGCTAATGGGACACCACTTGGCCCCGGCACGGCGGTGCCCCCAAGTCGGTTAAGACCCTAGCAGCTCTGTACCCGGTCGAGTCACCTCCCAGGCGGCACACAAACCCCTGAGCAGGTTCAAAAGGAACTCACCGGCATCGCGGCTAACGGGACACCACTTGGCCCCGGCACGGCGGTGCCCCCAAGTCGGTTAAGACCCTAGCAGCTCCGTACCCGGTCGAGTCGCCTCTCAGGCGGTACACAAACCCCTAAGCAGGTTCAAAAGGAGCTCACCGGCATCGCAGCTAATGGGACACCACTTGGCCCCGGCACGGCGGTGCCCCCAAGTCGGTTAAGACCCTAGCAGCTCCGTACCCAGTCGAGTCGCCTCTCAAGCGGCACATAAACCCTGAGCAGGTTCAAATGGAGCTCATCGGCATCGCGGCTAACGGGACACCACTTGGCCCCGGTACGGCGGTGCCCCCAAGTCGGTTAAGACCCTAGCATCTCCATACCCGGTTGAGTCACCTCTCAGGCGGCACACAAACCCTGAGCAGGTTCAAAAGGAGATTGCCAACACCAGGGTTAACGAAAACCCTTCGGCCCCAGCACGACGGTACCCTTCCCAACAGTTCCATGTGTGGAATTCAAGCCGTCAGGACAACTCTAAAGGCCCCATGCGGCCCCTACAGGCCCCAAGTCGGCCAACTCGGCCATGGTTCACCCCGGTCAATTTCGACTGACCCTGAGTATCTTCGACACTGGCCAAGTCAGGGTAGCCCTCCCTGGCCAATCGCAGGCCATAGAAAACAGGGTGGCAATGATGATCTTTTTGCCTTTTCCTATTCTCCAATGAGCTCCCTCCATGGAGCGTTCAGTGCCAACGTCAATCCCACCTAATGCATGATTACGGGAGATTTTCGAAGCGACGTCGCCTCAGGACAAAGCGCCAGCTCATCAGCCCATTTAAAGAGCAACCATCTTTTTGAATTTTCGCGCCCCTTTCATCCAAAGGATTGCAGGCGCATGGTCCTTAGCGCTCATAGGCGGGAGGGCATCTGATGTGGCTAAGTATAGCCACAAGGGTAATTTTGATGAAATCAATGCATTTGCGGCCCAGGCATCACCAAGTCTGCCGGGCAGGCCCCGACCACAGCGGTCAGCCCCGCCACGGCATCTCCCTGTCGATAAGATTGGTGGCCAGGCCCAGCTTCTCGGCCCCGACGTCTCAAGTTCCGCCGAGTCGGCCAAGGCCATCCCCGGCCGGCCCGACTCGGCCCCAGCATCTCCAGTTCCGCCGAGTCAGCCAAGGCCATCCCCGGCCAGCCCAACTCGGCCCCGGCGTCTTCAGTTCCGCCGAGTCGGCCAAGGCCATCCCTGGTCGGCCCGACTCGGCCCCGGCGTCTCCAGTTCCGCCAAGTCGGCCAAGGCCATTCCTGGTCGGCCCGACTCGGCCCCGGCGTCTCCAGTTCCGTCGAGTCGGCCAAGGCCATCCCCGGCCGGCCCGACTCGACCCCGGCGTCTCCAGTTCCGCCGAGTCGGCCAAGGCCATCCCCGACCGGCCCAACTCGGCCCCTGCGTCTCCAGTTCTGCCGAGTCGACCAAGGCCATCCCCGGCCGGCCCGACTCGGCCTCGGCGTCTCCAGTTCCGTCGAGTCGGCCAAGGCCATCCCCGGCCGGCCCGACTCGGACCCGGCGTCTCCAGTTCCGCCGAGTCGGCCAAGGCCATCCCCGGCCGGTCCGACTCAGCCCCGGCTTCTCTAGTTCTGCCGAGTCGGCCAAGGCCATCCTGGCCGGCCCGACTCGGCCTCGGCATCTCTAATTCCACCGAGTCGGCCAAAGCCACCTCTGGTCAGCCCAACTTGGCCCCGACGCCTCCAAGTCTGTCGATTCGGCCCCGCCCCGGCACTGCCTTGCCAGCGGGATTGGCCCCAGCCATCTCGGGTCGACCCAGCTCGGCCCTGATAAGTCGGGATTTCCCAGTTCCCGCCAAATCAGCCCTAGCATGGCCCTATCAGTTCAGGGCACCACCTCTCTGACGCGCACCGCCTGACAGCGCCAGATCCAACAACCCACTAGCCATGCTGGTGATGGGACAGGACCCACCTACCCAACAACTGATGGAACGTAGCCCACCAACCAGCCCAGATTCACGCAAGGGTTCAGCAGACATTCTGACTTTATAAAAACCCACGTGATTGTGCCAGCGTCAACCCCTATAAAAGGGTAAATCACTTCGAGAACCAGGTAACGCAAGTTTACACACTTGATACCCTAATACTCAGAGAAAAATTCCGGTCCTTCTGAGATCTCTCCCTTTTCCAAGAGCTCTCTCGAGCTCCTTCTCTGCTGTGACCTCGATTGCTGACTTGGGCATCGGAGGGTCTCACCGAAGAATCCCCTCTAGTCTTGGGACTTTTTTGCAGGCCATTCGGTGCATCGAAGGTTCGTGGATCAGCCCACATCTCGACGTTCAGGACCAGTGACCGGGCATCATCAGGCCAAAAACAAATTCTATTCAAAAAAATTAGTTTGAAATAAAAATTATTTAATAAACTTTTTTTTATACAGTGATCATACTAGTCTAGTGCGAGTCAATCGATATAGATCTGAATACAAAACTTGTTGAAGAACAAAGGGACAGGAGTCACCCTGTCTCCAAATCCAATATCCAGCATGATGTGCCAATGATGCCGCCACCCAATCGGCCACCGAATTGGCTTCACAATAGATATGATGAATCTGGGCTTTGTGAACCTTCCGCTGGATAGATCATATGTCACGGAGCATCGAATTTATGGGGACATAAGGGCAATTTTTCTTTCGAAGCCATCGGATGACAATCATAGAATCACCCTCGATAATGAGGCTATGAACATGGAGAATCCGAGTAGCATAAGAAATGTTAACCCAAACAGCATAAAGCTCGGTTATAGGGATTAAGGAGTCAAAAATACCAAAGCCTCCCACCGTCCACGGATAATAATGGCTGAACCTGTTGATCTTTCCTGACACTCTCATCAAAGTTAATTTTGACAAGCTCTTAGGACATGAAAACCGTATGCCGGTTCGCTACGAGGCTGTAGGGAATCCCCAGTGGTCAGAGAGGTCAGAACCAACAATATGATAAATAGTTTTTTTTAAAATGTCCTCATCAAACTCAAGTGCCGTAATCACACGCGAAAAAAAAAAAAGCCATTCGTTGCAACCCTAGAGGATTCTATAATCATCCAACTCGATGATTTGGGAATTGGGAGGGATTGACGAGGTAATGTGTCGATGGATCACGAGCTCCGCTGAACCGTCCGATGTCGAAAATGCTCCCGAGAATGGTCGGGCATGTACGGCCTCGATACTGGGACACGGCGAAGCGAAAGCGAGTGATATTGCCCCGAAAGCGCCCGTTTCGTTTGCGCGGTGCGCGGGAACCGGTTTCGGAAGTGGTCAACGGTTCAAATAACACCAACCGCAAGCCATGGAAGGCCCCAGATCGAATGCCAGGGTGAGAGAGGTCTGCTATAGGGAACGAGGGGAGCCTGCTACATCCTCTTCCTCTCAAGGATCGAAAGAAATTAAACAAGAGGGGAAGGAGAGGCTTCATCGAGGAGGGTCGTCTTATTTCCAAGGCATGAGGAACCTTCCGGAATTGAAGCATGAAGAGGCAGCAGCAGCAGCAGCAGCACACCCCTTGGTTGCAGTGGCCATCGACAAGGACAAAGGCAGCCAGAATGCCTTGAAATGGGCAGTAGACAACCTTGTCACCGGCGGCCAGACCCTCATCCTCGTCCATGTCAACACTAAGAACCCCTCGGGTAAGGATTAATAATCAGTGTCAAATGATATGGAATTAATTAGCCGCGCGTAGACTCCATCCGTTCTTGTTATCATGGCTAGCTAGCTCTTAATTTCTTGATGACGATAAAGCTATATTTCTCATGTAATGCAGCCGGGAACCATGAGGATGGAACTTGTTTTAAAGAAACCACGGATCCACACATGAAAGAACTTTTCCTTCCCTTCCGTTGTTTCTGCACACGCAAGGATGTGAGTACCTCATATATATGCTTCTCATTTGCATAAACAATTAAAACTATCTTGAAGTTTTTCTATGATCAAGTTATAATTATAATAATTTATATATATAAAAGGCTTAGTTTTGGATATATAATTTATTTACTTTGTGGTGTTCAAAAGGCTAATTGCTTGATTCATTTGAACAGCAATACACTTTATTTATTTATTTTTTTCATTCATTTATCTCATAAACAAGCAAAGGCATTAAACGAGAGAAGGTGTATTAATTTTTATTGCTGATTAGGAGTGATTATTTCCCACAGATACATTGCAGGGATATAGTGGTTGAAGACCATGATGTAGCGAAGGCAATTATTGAATTCGTTGGGCACGCCGCGATCGAGAAGTTGGTGGTTGGTTCCCCAACAAAGGGTGGATTTATTAGGTGATATATATATATGTCTCCAAATTCCAAGCCGCATATAAATCAAACGAAATTCTCTTTGTGAAGAAATTTTCGTGCCTTGCCTTCAATTTATTGTACTACTGAATTGAGCTTCTTGTATCTCAGAAGATTCAAGAATCTAGATACTCCCACCAACATCTCCAAAGGTGCACCCGATTTCTGCACCGTCTACGTCATTTCTAAAGGAAAGATACTCTCCGTGCGAAACGCCGTCCGACCAGCTCCGGCCATGTCTCCCCTTCGCCCTGAAATCCAGAACAAAGCGAGCCACAAGACCGATTCTATTGGCCCACAACCCTCGTTTGGTCCAAGAGGTTCGAGCTACTGCGATCGTTATAATTAACTTCTCTTCAGTCAAAACACACGGGGTTTTTTTTTTTTTTTTTTTTTCATCCTCGATCTGAACACCACCTTGGCGTCAAAATTCTTGCAGCGCTGAGTGAAGCAACACTGGATTCTCGTAGCCTCCACCTGGATGACTCGATCAGGTGAGTTGCATTTGTTATTCAAAAGCATCGACAAGGTTGCATGCAGTTCTCAACAAGGAACATATATTAATGCTAATTATTATTAATTACTTCGCTGTCAATATACCTTTTACGAAATTAATTAACAGTGAATGCAATCTCTGGACCAGGTCGCCATTTGCCAGGGGAATGCATGGCGCGACCGCAAAATCATATGCGAACTTGTCATTCGCGGACAGTGACATATCCTACGTGAGCTCCGGTAGACCGAGCATCGATCGTATGTACGCCCCAAGGTTATCCGGCGTGTCGGAAAGCCTCGATCGAAGCTTTGAGACGGTGACGACACCCATGAAATCGCTTGATTCGTACTCCACCGGGAATGAGTTCTCTTCAATCTCGCAAGGCAGCAATGGAACATCATGGTCATCTAATACCATGGTAATTAAACACCAGAGCGAGCAACCGAAATATTAATTATATGCTCTCGAGTAAACGACAATTAGAAATGGAATCACGTACCATGCATTAACATGCATATATACCTCGATCTCTTGCAGGAAGATGTGGAAGCAGAGATGAAGAGGCTGAGGCTTGAACTCAAGCAAACGATGGATATGTACAACACAGCCTGCAAAGAAGCAATCACCGCACAGCAAAAGGTAAGAAATATTTAAGATCTCTCTCCTGCATGTGCTTTAATTTGATTTAATTGATCGAGAGTTCCGATCGATCCCATGCGATGATATCCTGTTCAAATTAACTTGATCCTTCAATTCTCTTGACAGGCAATGGAGCTCCACCGTTGGAAGGTAGAGGAAGAGCAAAAATTAGAAGAAGCTAAAATGGCAGAGGAATCTGCAATGGCCCTGGTGGAAAGAGAGAAAGCAAATTGTCGAGCAGCTTTAGAAGCAGCGGAAGCGTCCCAAAGGGTCGCCGAGTTAGAAGCTCAGAAAAGGATGATCGCAGAGATGAAGGCACTCAAGGAGGCCGAGGAGAACAAGAGAACCGCGGACGATATCGCACGTACAAGAGTGAGGTATCGGAGATACGCGATAGAGGACATCGAAGTAGCCACGGAATACTTTGCCGAACATCGGAAGATCGGGGAGGGAGGTTATGGTCCTGTATATAAATGTTATCTGGATCACACACCAGTTGCCATTAAGGTCCTCCGTCCGGATGCAGCTCAAGGGAGGTCTCAGTTTCAACAAGAGGTACGTATGGAGCTAGCTAGCTAGCTAGCTAGCACCATGCATATATATATATATATGCCATTTAACATCATTTAAACACAGCTAGCTAGCTAGCTAGCCCTTAATTAATGCAAACAGAGCAGCTGTCCGTTCTGTAGAAAAGAAAACGAATTCGCTGCTAGCTAGTAATTAGTAGAGTATTAATTAATTAATTAATAATACTACCCATCCATGGAATATTGGGCTTCGATCGACGATCATCATCATCTTCTTCTTCAATTCTTTTGGAGTTGGACTTGTAAAGAAAGTACTAATTAATTGAACTACTGCATGCTATTATGAGACAGTACGTACGTACGTACTGCTGGCCGGCTTAATCATTAATTAATAATATTGATATATATAGTTTAATATATAATAAATATCGCTCTCGATCGTTCGTAATCGTTCTCTGCCAACTTAATTTTTAATTCGATGCACGTACGTACGTACGTACCACATGCATGATGCAGGTTGAAGTGCTGAGCTGCATTCGGCATCCAAACATGGTCCTGCTTCTAGGAGCCTGCCCGGAGTACGGGTGTCTAGTTTATGAGTACATGGCCAACGGGAGCTTGGACGACCGGCTGTTCCGGCGGGGGAATACACCGGTAATCCCTTGGCAGTACAGGTTCCGCATCGCCGCCGAGATCGCAACGGGTCTCCTCTTTCTCCACCAGACGAAACCAGAGCCGCTGGTGCACCGAGATCTCAAGCCCGGAAACATCCTGCTGGATCGAAACTACGTCAGCAAAATCAGCGACGTCGGCCTGGCGCGGCTCGTCCCCCCGTCGGTTGCCGATAACGCGACGCAGTATCGCATGACCTCCACGGCGGGGACGTTCTGCTACATCGACCCCGAGTACCAGCAAACGGGCATGCTCGGTGTGAAGTCTGACGTCTACTCGCTCGGGGTGTTGCTGCTGCAGATCATCACAGCAAAACCCCCCATGGGGCTGACACACCACGTCGGTCGTGCCATCGACAAGGGCACCTTTGCCGACATATTGGACGCGGCGGTGACGGACTGGCCGGTGGAGGCAGCGCAGCGCTTGGCCGAGATTGCTCTCAAATGTGCAGAGCTGAGACGGAAGGATCGACCAGATCTTGCCACGGTCGTGTTGCCAGAACTCGAACGATTGAGCGAGCTTGGAGAGGAAAGCATTCTACACTGCAAAATACCGAGCACGCACAGCTCGCCCATGCACAGTCAAGTTTCCATCCAGGTATATATATATATATATATGCTCGTCGATCTCGTAGCAAGGCATATATATATATGCATCCTAACTTTTACTACACGTACGCATTTATATATATATATATATATCTTGTTATCAACACCCTTGACTTGAGATCGATAGCCTAAAACTTAAAGAAATTTAATAGCTGATCGAAAGCGCCGGCCGGAGATTAAATGGATACGTACTCAATAGGGTTGAGTGCTAATTAAAGCTCAGTCCAAAGTTATATATATATATATATAGAGAGAAGAGAGAGAGAGAGAGAGAGAGAGAGAGAGTCATGTTTTTTTATCAAAGAAACTCACAGAAAAGTGTACTTATTCTAGAGTTAGGCTAGAAGGCACTACTCTTGGTCCTCAAACTTAATTTCGGCGCGCGTTTATTCGAGTTCTCAAACTAGCAGCTGTTGCAGCTTAGTTTTTCATATTTTAATAATATCAGCAGATCACATAGCAAGCTGGGAAAGATTGCATTGCAGTGAACTCATGATCCAGAGAACAGGCATTGCAGTGAACTCATGATCCATGTGCTTGCATATGACACACACGTTAATAGGATGTAACGCACCATGATGGCAGAATTTATACAAAATACCCTTGCAGTAACTGAGCCAGAACCAGGAAAGCTCTGTGGATCAGACCAAGAAAAGAGTGGACGAATGCTCCATTCCAATAAAGTACAAGGTTATTGGAGTGCTAAAGTGCCTCAGTTTTTTCTCTTCCACAGGATGGCATGAGCGACGCTTCACTGACGCAATCCTGGTATTCAGGTGGATCATCAGTGACTGGAAGAAAATATTATGCGGCCTGAGAAGACAACAGACAGCAGAACCCAAGGTAAAGCTTTCTGTGATTCTGGTCACATCCTTCATCAACAAATTTGCCAAAAAAAAAAATTTCTTAGGAGTGTTAAGCATATTGTTGGTTCTTGCAGTTTCCTCTGTAATCAACCTGGAAATATGGAAGCCCCAGATGTGAAAATATTAGTTTCTCAGCATTAATCAGAACAAAATATTGGCCATGTAGAGTCAGCTACCTGGAGGGGATAAAAAAAAGAAAAAGCTTCAGTGAGTATATATGATGCTCTTCCAAACTCCTGCTGGGGATAACAGATACCAGGAGGCAGATAAGAACTAATGGAAAGAGTAATATGAAGAAAGGTCTCTCTGCTGACTATATCAACTTATATATATCACACGCTTTTGCTAGCGGGAATGAGACATGCAAGTGGCTCAGCTTTTTGCCTCAGGGCTTTTTTTTTTTTTATAACTGTAAATGGAGGGATATTCCCCCACTAAGTTTTTATTAATAAGAATATTTACAGGAGAGGAATATATAATGATTAAGGAAAATTAATAATGGCAGAATGAGCCTCAACCGCCCTGCACTTCACAACATAGGCCTCATGGTCTTCTAAAAACCTCTTCAAAGCGATACTACAATTCTCCATGTGAACCTCTTCATGATTCAGACTATATAATTTGAAAGTAAAAAGTTCACTTACAACAAAAGAAAATTAAAAATTAGGTCCCATCATATGCCAGTTCAATTAATTTGTTAATAGATCATATACACATTATCTTAAGAATTTAAGTATAAATTAATTAGTCTCAAATAAACTTAAGTTATCACTACAAGATTTTTGGCTTTCAACAATGAATTTTTGTCATTGCTAAAGTGCTAAAATCGTTGCGAAAAACTTTTCGCAATGAATTTATATTCGTTACCATTCGTTACAGAAAGTTGGTTGCTGAAGCTCAAATCACTACTTTTAGCAACGAATACAATTCGTTACAGAAAGTCTACCTTTTGCAACGAAAACATTTCGTTGCGGAATCTAGAAAATTCGTTGCTACTACTTTCAAAAAAATACGATAATTCGTTACTGAAGTCGAGTTTCTGCAACAAATTTATTTTGGTTGCTGAAACAAAATTCGTTGCTAAATGTTTGCTGCAACGAATGTTTTTTTTAGTCAAATTTGTTACTGAATATGAGTTTCTGCAACGAACTTAGTTTCATTGCGGAAAAGAGATCGTTGCTAAATAATTTTATTTTCGTTGCAAATTCATTTAAAATTATTGCAATTATAACTTGTTCCTAATATTAAATTCATTGTGGAAAGCCAAATTAGTTACGAATGACTCTAAATTAAAGTTCATGAAACTAAATAGCATTAATAAATACATCAACAAAGTCCAAAATCCAAAATACAACCGAAATGTTTTAAACCAAAGTAAAGTATTTGATATCAGCTTAAAAAAAAGATAAAAGAGTGAACAATGCATAAACAACTCAATCTCTCTCATCCAAGATGTCAGTGGAAGATACAACTCAATCTCTCTCATCCAAGATGTCAGTGGAAGATGAAGGTGGAGGGTTGCTCGACGATGCAACCTGTGAAGTCTCAATCGCAGTGGGCCATAACATTCTCTAGCACTGAGGACATGGTGCCGATCTTTTCGTTGGCTTGCTGAAGCTGCTGAACAAGCTCATCATAAGAGGGTCGATCAACATTATGGATCGCAGAAGATTCAACAAACTGTCTCTCCCCTAATTGACGACTAGTTTGAATACGCGACCATCCTGGAGCATATGCTGATCGAGGCCCCAAAACCTTCTCCATAATTTGAAGGTCAGTGAGCTGGTTCTCTGAGTCATTCTTATATGTCATCATCTGGGCCTATCAGAGAAAAATATGAAATGAAAAAAAAGATATCATTTCCATAACAATAATATGGACAAAACATCATAATTTAGAATTAAATACTTACATATTGGTCTCGACATATGTCAGATGTCCACTTGTCCGTCTTCTCGTCATGACGAAGCTCCTTCCAACTTTTGATATTATCAACAGCGACATTCCTATTGCGACGAACATGATGGTTTGCTGTTGTCACTGATCCATTCTTAGTCTTTGTCTTTCTATTGCGGAGGTTCTTAATATTCTTCTCTCGCCTTTCCTATAATAAGAAAAGAGATAACTAATAACTTTGAAGCATGAAAATCTAGCAAATGAACACATAAGAAATTCATGACTCAATAAAACAATGTAATCAAATAATCATACCTGCCATTCTTTTGACCTCCAATTTTTGACTAAGAACTTCCAATCTTCAGGTTTACAATATGGATGAGGCTTTGCGTAAGCATCTGCATCTGAGAGCTTGTCCATCTCCTTTTGCAAGTACCAAGCATAAAACCTGTGCTTTTTGCTTCCAAGCCTCGTTTAATTGCTTGTCAATAATATCTCTTATCCTTTTATCTGTCAGATAATATCCCAATCATCCTAGAAGAAAATTAAATTAGCGATTACATATCAAAAAATCCCAACACATTAACAATTTAAATCCATTTCAACAATAAACTTGCATATCCAATATTTTCAAAGCAATTCCAATAATTCCAAGGAATATCAAATCCATAACAACAAATTTCAGACAATGATACAAACTCATGGTCAGGTTAGATAGAAGTCCATGCAGGCTAGATGGATTAGCTTGCAATTGAAAAGTCTAACATAAAACTAAGAAAATTAATTAATTTATAAGAAAAGTATATGATCACATCCAAACATGCTTTAACATTACAAACCAACTTTAAATAAAACTTTTCAGAATGCAACCCACCTCTTCATTAGCACTATACGCTTGAAAAATGAAACCCTGCTGCAACACACTATATGCTTGGAAAATGAAACATTGCTGTAACATCTCCAGATCAAAAAAACATCCCAATTAGTAGAATTTACATTTTGTGGATTTCACATTTTTTGCTATTTATTCAAGAGTGGAACTTCTTTTCTTATTCTTTTGGAACCATTGGTTTGTAGTGACCAAGTTATCTACAGCCACTTGATGTTCTCCTTGACTGTGTTGTGCATTTCATTCATTGTTAATTTGGATGATACATTCCTTTAGTATGGACATTCCATTATTAACTTTTATATGGATAATGCCATTAGTTGGTTGAATTTCATGTGTTTACAAGTCCACATTAAGGTGTGCTGCAAGATCATTCTCTTTTAATGTTTCTGCATTCTTAATTCTTCCTTTGGTAATGTTTCTTTTCATGCTTTTCCTAGGAATATGTAAATGCCATAAGTCAACTAGATGTTATCCAATTGATCAATGGTGAGTGGCATTGCACTAAATCAAAATGTAAGCATTATCTGAAATATCAAAGGCAATCTGCACTAACACTAATTTGTTGAAGTCAAATGGAAATGAGTTTTTCATCTGTTAGAAAGAAAGCTCTTCTCCAAACTCTGAGTGACGAAAGTCAACATGTTATGCATATTTGCTGCTTAGGGATATGATCAACCTTATGTTGGTCCAAATAGTTGAAGTGTTCAGATCAATTTCATTTCCCCATGTATCCTGATCCCATTTAATTTCATGTGTTTACAGTCCTTAGTCATTCCTTTTATGATTAGGTTGAATGTACGATGCCAGAGTATGCAAGGCAATCTACAACACTTTTGTTGAAGCCACAGTGTTGCACCTTGATAGATGATGCCCATTCCTTCCCGATTTCTATGACTGTCAAGTTAGACAAGTTGGATTTCCATGTTGACCTTGAAGATGATGCAACATCAAATATCTATGGAGCATGGGATTCTCAAGTGACACCTAAGTACATCATCCATTGACTCAACTTGAGACTCAAGTTTAATTGAATGTGTTACCAACAAATGGTTTTTTCCCATGTTAACAAACAAAATGAACTGCATATGCTAAATGATGAAAGTCCATTCTAATCACAAACAACAACTTTTAAATCATAGAAAGTCCCATCTTTTACATGCAATAGTATCCCTCTGGAA
>UESW01003863.1:636810-738610 GCA_900491605.1 Calamus simplicifolius
TTAATCCGTTAATTCTGGAGTCGTCTCTGACTTTTCTGGGGTCGACAAGAAACTTTTCTGGAGTCGACTCTAAGTCGGGGCCAGAAAAATCAACGTTCTGTCTTTTCTGTTGGAGTCGGCTCTAACAGTCTCGGAGTCGACTCTAACTTCCGTGCCAGATACTGGAGTCGGCTCTGTGATTCTCGGAGTCGACTCTAATGTCTGCAATCTTACCTAGACATTAGATTCGATCCAGAACAAGATTTAACTCCTGATTTTGATCATTCAATCGACTTATAATCTGAAAAACTTAATCAAAATCATTAGAGCCTTCAATTGTTATACTCAAATAGTTTTGTTAATCATCAAAATCGTCAATTGGGTCAACAAAACCTATATTAATGCTGAATTGGTTCGCAAAATTCTTAGGTCATTACCAAGATCATGGGAAGCCAAAATGACAGCCATTCAAGAAGCCAAAGACCTAAACACTCTACCTTTGGAAGAGCTTCTTGGATCTCTTATGACCCATGAATTGACAATGAAGCAACATGTGGAGGAGGACACAAAAAGAAGAAGACAATTGCCCTCAAGGCTGCAAAAGTTGAAGAGCAGCAGCGATGATGATGATGATGATGAAGACACAGCTCTTCTAGCAAGAAAGTTTAAGAAATTTATGAGGAGAAAGAAACCCTTCCACAAAAGAAATTTGGAAATAAGATGGAAGGAGAAAAGGAAAAAGAAGGACAAGGACAAAGAGAAAGACCCCTTGACTTGTTATGAATGTAAGAAACCGGGGCATTATAGATATGATGTCCAAATTAAAAAAGCCTTTCAAGAAAAAGAAGAAAGCTTATGTTGCAACTTGGAGCGACAGTGATGAATCTTCTTCCGAAGAAGAAGAAAAAAGAGTTGCCAACATTTGTTTTATGGCGAATGACGACGACGAGGTAAGTACTGAAAACCCTTGTGATGATTTGCTTTGATGAATTATTTGAAGCCTTCAATGAACTTGTAGATGATTTTAAGATTTTGAAAAAGAAATATAAATCTCTGAAAACTGAAAACATAAACTTAATTAAAGAGAAAAATGAAGTGATGCTTGCAATTAAAGATTCAAAAGATAAAAAGGAAATGTTTCTTAAAGAAAAGGATGATTTTACTCATGAAATTAATATACTAAAATCTGAAAACGAAAATCTGATAAAAGATTTGAAAAAGCAAATGCAAACTCTATCTTTGGAAAATGAACAGCACATTTAGAAAATGAATTCTAAAGAAAGAAGTTAAAAATACAAAGATATTGTTGATAAATTCACCTTAAGTTCACTAAACTAAACATGATTTTAGATAGTCAAAAAGCAGTTTTTGATAAGGCTGGATTAGGATATAATACATTTAGAAAACAAAAATCTTTGAAAAATATTTTTGTATGCTAGCCAAAGTAACATCACTTGTTTTAAATGTAATTTAAAAGGGCATAAATCATTTGAATGTAATTTACAAAAACCAAATAAAATTTAAAATTTAAAGGGAAGAAAATATGGGTTCCGAAAGGAACAATATTTGTTGCTACTAACCATGAAGGACCCAAGAAAGCTTGGGTACCTAAACATAAAGTTTGATTTCATTGCAGGAATGTCTTGTGGCCAAGAGATCAAAGAGAAAGTGGTATCTTGATAGTGGCTGCTCAAGACATATGACGGGTGACAAAGAAGAATTCATCACCCTTGAAGAAGAAAAGGAAGGTGATAATGGTAAAGGTCAGATTATGGGCCTTGGTAAAATCCGTATAACTCCATCCACTTTATAGATAATGTACTTTATGTTGATGGTTTAAAGCATAACTTAATTAGTATAAGCCAATTATGTGATAAAGTTTTAAAGTATCATTTGAAACTTCTTATGCACAGTAGCTAATTCCATTGATAATAGCATTGTTTTATTGGTTATAGAATGGCAATGTTTACTTGGTTGATCTAGACAAATTATCTATGAGTGATCATTGCTTAATTGCTGATAATGCTAATATGAATGAAATTGGTTGGTTGTGGCATCGAAGATTAGGTCATGCAAGCACACACCTAATTTTCAAAACTAATTAAAATGGACTTAGTTAAAGGGCTACCTAAAATAGATTTTGAAAACAACAAAATATGTGATGCATGTCAATTTGGAAAACAAACAAGAAGTTCTTTCAAATCTAAAAATGTTGTTTCAACTTCTAGGCCATTAGAGCTACTTCACATGGACCTTTTTGGACCAACTAGAACCACAAGTCTAGGAGGAAAGAAATATGGTCTTGTGATTGTAGATGATTACTCTAGATTCACTTGGGTAATGTTTTTAGCTCACAAAGATGAGACTTTCTCGATATTCCTGAAATTCTTCAAGAAAGTCACAAATGAGAAAAACACTACCATAGTGTCTCTAAGAAGTGATCATGGAACTGAATTTGAAAATCACTTATTTGAAAATTTTTTGCAATGAAAATGGTATTAATCATAATTTTTCTGCACCTAGGACCCCACAACAAAATGGTGTAGTTGAAAGGAAAAATAGGACTTTAGAAGACATGGCCCGTACCATGCTATGTGAAAGTAAACTCCCGAAATACTTTTGGGCGGAAGCTATTAACACAGCATGTTACATCCTAAATAGAGCCTTAATAAGACCTATTTAAAGAAAACACCTTATGAATTATGGCATGATAGAAAACCCAACATTAAATATTTTCATGCATTTGGTTGTAAATGTTTTGTTCATAATAATGGTAAAAATAATTTAGGCAAATTTGATGCTAAATCTGATGAAGGAATATTCTTAGGATATTCAACAACTAGTAAAGCATATAGAGTATTTAACAAGAAAACCTTAGTTGTTGAAGAATCCATTCATGTAGTTTTTGATGAATCTTTAGCAACTCGTTCCGAAAAGTTTGATGATGAGGAAGATACAAACATAATTGAAAAGATCTTGAAAAATTAAATATTGATGTATCTTCAGATCATGAGCAAGAAGCTAAAGATAATGATTCACCTAAGGATGATGATACTAACACTAATCATAATGATATGGATCTTCCTAGAGATTGGAGATACGCTTATAGTCACCCTAAGGAATTGATTATAGGTGATCCATCTCAAGGAATAAGAACTAGATCATCTATGAGAAATATTAGTAATCATCTTGCATTTGTATCACAAATTGAACCTAAAACTATTGAAGAAGCTGAAAAAGATAATAATTGGATGTTAGCTATGCAAGAAGAATTAAATCAATTTACTAGAAATAATGTATGGACATTAGTAGAAAGACCTAAAGATCATTCTGTTATAGGATCAAAATGGGTTATTTAGAAATAAACTAGATGAAAATGGCATAGTAATTAGAAACAAAGCTAGATTAGTTGCAAAAGGATATAATCAAGAAGAAGGTATTGATTTTGATGAAACCTTTGCACCAGTAGCTAGATTAGAAGCCATTAGACTATTACTTGCATTTGCATGTCACATGAATTTAACTTATTTCAAATGGATGTAAAAAGTGCTTTTTTAAATGGATTTATAAATGAAGAAGTATATGTAGAACAACCACCAGGTTTTGAAGATCATGAATTTTCAAATCACGTTTTTAAATTGCACAAAGCATTATATGGTTTGAAACAAGCACCTAGAGCTTGGTATGATAGATTAAGTAAATTCTTAATTGAAAATGATTTTATAAGAGGAAATGTTGATAAAACATTATTTTTGAAAAGAAAAAGTAAAGATTTATTAGTAGTTCAAATATATGTTGATGATATTATTTTTGGTGCTACTAACAATCTTCTATGTCAAGAGTTTGCTAAGTTAATGCAGGGTGAATTTGAAATGAGCATGATGGGAGAACTCAATTTCTTCCTTGGACTCCAAATCAAACAAAGCAAAGAGGGAATCTTTATCAACCAAACAAAGTACACAAAGGAAATTCTAAAGAAGTTTGGTATGGAATCAATCAAACCCCTCGGAACACCAATGAGTCCTTCATGCAAGCTGGACAAAGATGAAGAAGGTAAGAAGGTTGATCAAAAATATTATCGAGGTATAATCGGATCCCTACTTTACTTAACTGCAAGTAGACCAGACATAATGTTTGCTGTTTGCTATGTGCTAGATTTCAGTCTGAACCTAAAGAATCACATTTAATTGCTGTTAAAAGAATACTAAGATACTTAAGTGGAACAAAAAATGTAGGTTTATGGTATTCTAGAGACTCAACATTAAACTTAATTGCATATTCTGATTCTGATTATGCTGGATGTAAGTTAGATAGAAAAAGCACAAGTGGTGCATGCCAATTCTTAGGAAGTAACTTAATCTCATGGTTTAGCAAAAAGCAAAATTCAGTTGCATTATCAACTACTGAAGCTGAATATGTTGCAGCTGGAAGTTGCTGTGCTCAAATCCTATGGATTAAGCGACAACTTGAAGACTATGGTATCACACTTGATAAAACACCTATAAAATGTGATAATACAAGTGCAATTAATCTAACTAAAAATCCAATTCAACATTCTAGAACAAAACACATGAAATTAGATATCATTTTATAAGAGAACATGTAACAATAAGAAATATGTCTTGATTATGTTAATACTGAAGATCAATTAGCTGATATATTTACAAAACCCTTGAGTGAAGAAAGATTCTGTTATCTTAGAGGAGAGTTAGGGATTTGTGATCCATTAGAATGAATTTGAAACCCCTAAGGAAAATTTTATCTAAAATTCTTTCAAATCCTTGATCTTTAAGGAAATCTTATCTAGAATTCATATCTAATTGATCTATTAAAATCCAATGATTTTTTATCAATTTTTATGATCAATATCCGGACACATTTCAGATTATCTGAAACTTTATGTTTTTGCTCTGAAATGGTCTCGGAGCCGACTCGGTCAGTATCGGAGTCGACTCCATTTCTGCTGAAACTCTGGAGCCGACCCCATCTCTGTGCGAGTCGACTCCACTTCGGGATAGATTTCTGTGACTACCCGGAGTCGACCCCACACTTTGCGGGAGCCGACTCGAAGTGGTCCCAGGTCGATTTATCTAGGGCAGAGTCGACTCCTCGCTCACTTCTATCTTCTCAAATCTTCAAATACTCTCTCCAAAATTTTTCCTAACCTACCAAATCCTTAGAAATCCTTGATTAACCTTTCCACTAGATCAAATGGCTCCTAAAACCCGTGGTTCTAGCCTTGGTGCGGCCGGGATGAAAAGGAAGAAGGCGGTGAAGAAGACTGTGAGGCGTCCCGCTCGTGAACCCTCTCCGAGCATGGATTCCACCTCATCCTCTTCAACTCCGAGTGCTTCTCCTACTACGGCCACATCTCAGGTAGATCGTCTTGCCGATAGAGTGATTACAACCGGGAGAAAGGTTGATTTTGAATTATTTGAGGCAGAAGGTTTTCTTGTGGGGAGGCAGTTAATTGAAATGGGATGGGAGAAAATATGTTCTTTAGATTGTCCAACCTACCCAGCCCTAGTTAAAGAATTTTATAAAAATCTGTCAAGAGGAGACAATGGATTAGTCAGCATCATTAGAGGAAATAGAATAAATGTGACAGTGGATTTACTCTCAAGATTGTTGGAACTTCCAGTGTCTGGTACTTCTACTTTTTCATCTGATGATAGGAGCCCAGCTCTATCAAGATTGCTTAAATAAAGAAATTGTTGGTTTTGAAGAAGTCTTTGCAAATCAACTATCCTTGGAATTAAGACTTCTCCATAACATTTGTAGTAGGATTCTATTCCCTAAGATTGGGAGATTTGACTATGTTTCTGAGAGAGATATTTTGTAATGGATGCTATAGTGACTGGAAACCTATCAATCTTCCGAGCATGATATTATGGTACATTGCTGACTGTGGGAGCAAGAGGAAATCTAGTTACCCTATGGCATGATATTAACTAAGATCTTTCAAAGCCAAGGGATAATCATTTCCGATAGTGAGCCAATGAGAAATTTAAGACACACGATTACTATAGTTTGGCCACTATTCATAGAATGGGATTTGTGAAGAAGGATGGCAGATGGGAAAGGAAAAGTATGTTGGAAGATAGAGCCGCTGATGTTGAGGCACCTGGACCGTCAGTTAGACATTCATCTCCTGTACCTCCTAGCTCTTCTGTTCCAGTTCCGGCCCCTTCTCCTGCTCCGATGGTTGATCAGTCATCTTCTTCATCTGTCGGTTTTTCAGATCTTCAGTTAATGCAGCTTCAAGAGTCTTCTTGATGATCAGGCGGATAAATTGAAGACAGAGTTTGACAATAAATTATGAATCTTAAAGAAACTCTTTATTCATTAGATGATCGGATCACCAAGATTGAATCAACTCTTAGCACTTCTACTGAGTCTTTAAGTGGTGACCTAAAGAATATTTTTGAAGAACTTAAAGACATCTGTGGAGATGGTGAGACCTATGCAAAGTGCAATGCGAACTTCAAGACAAATTTTAACTGCTTGTACTTTTGTAGATGAAAGACTGAAAGATTATGTTAAGATTCAAACTGACGGAATGAAAATATTATAGATCACTTAACAAGGATTGTAAGGACACATTTTTGATGTAATAGATGCTTAGTCTTTGCAATGTAATGAAGTTTATATTATGTTTTACATTTTGATACATTGATGTAATGAAAAGTCAGTTTTGAATGCTCAATGTAATCTGAGTTTGAATGTACTTCTCCTATTATCAATGAATCTCAGTTCTTGTTAAACATATCTTAAATCATGAATGTGATTATGTTTGATGCTTCTCTACCTTTTTGTTGATAACAAAAAAGGGGAGAGTTTTTATATAACTGTATATGCATGGGAGAAATTAAACGAATGTATATGCATATAATAAATAATTGAATAAAAGGGAGTAATAATTAAACATTACACATACAATGAATGAATGAAAAAGCAATTTAGATGAAAAGGCTGAATTTTGATTAAATTGTGTATAAGCTTAAATTGAATGAATGGATATTTATTTGAGTTTCATAGGGGGAGCTACCTCATTCAGGGGGAGCCTAACTATGAAAATAAAATAAATTCTTTAATCAATCATGCATATACTCAATGTTTTTGTCATCATCAAAAAGGGGAGATTGTTGGGGAGATTGTTGAGAAATTGTTGCCCCAATCTTATTGATTTTGATGATTACCAAAAGCCATGAGTATATTAAAAGATGCAATGAGTTTATTTACATGAGCAATGAATTTATTTAGAACAATCAATGAGTATGTTAAGTATGACTTTAATCAATTTGAAAGTAACTTCAAGCTCCATGTTTAAGCTTTCAAAAAGAAATTTTTATACTTCATATCTCAATCAATGAGTTTTTGGAACATTTCTTGAATTGATTCCTAATGACAATTTTATTGTATTCAAGTCAAAAATTGATTTAAAATTAATCTGGAACGAATTTCAAGTCAATCAGAAAATTCTCTGATTTTTGATACGTTCCGGAGCCGACTCTAGAGTTTCAGAGTCGACTCCACTCAGTATACAGAGATGTCTGTTTGTCTCGAGTCGACCCCTGTGATTCTCGAGTCGACCCCCGATTTTGTCGAGCCGACTCCATGACTGTGTGAGTCGACTCCGCTCAGACACCAGAGAGTTGTTTTTCTGAGCACTTCTCGAGTCGACCCCTTGCTTTTCATGAGTCGACCCCCGACTGTCAGGAGTCGACACCTTATTTTCGTTGAGTCGACCCTTTAACTTTCTGAATATTTCTATTTTTGGTATCGCGTCTTCGAGCCGACTCGCCTAAAGCTGGAGTCGACTCCAACAATCTGGGCGTGATTTTTCTGAATGCCAACTCAGCGTCAACGGTAAGATTTTTCAATAACGGCTAGATTTCTTTGTTTCTAACGACTATATTTTTGCAGAGTCTATAAATAGAGAGGCCGTTTTCAAATCAAGAGAATATATACAAATCAAGAGAGAAAAAGAAAATCTTTCAGAAAAAGAGGAAAAACAGAGCATCATTTGAAAAAATCCGAGATTCAAAAATAGAGTGAAAGAAAAGGTGTGAAATCAAAGGAGACTTCATCTGTGCTCAAGTTCATCAATCCAAGAAAGTTTTAGAAGAAAATCCAAGAGCTATTCAAGAGCAAATCAAGAGATTTTCAACATTCAAAGAAAGGAAGAAAAAGCTCAAATCAACTCCAACATTCAATCCGTGAAGAATCTGAGCTGAGGCCCGATTCCACACTTCAAAGGAGTTGAGGAAAAGAAGAAAAGAAGAAAAGCCTGCACTCAAATCAAATCTAAACAGGCCCTTCTAAACCTTCTTTTATTTTGAAATATCTGCTCTAAAGGAGCTGTTTTGTATTAAACTCATATTTTATCTTGTGTTTGCTAATTCAATCAGAGGGTTGAATTAGTGGAGGTAGTGTACCTCGTCACAAGCTAAGGATAGCTTGTGTGTTGGGTTTTGTGCTGGTGAGCCCGTGTAAAACCGGCTGGGTTCGTTGTGATCCCGGAAAACAACAAGTTTGGGTTGTAAGCTTGTAAAACAACTCGACTGTAATCGAGGAGATTATAGTGTGGACCCAAGTGGAGCTTGGGAGTGGACGTAGGTGTTGGATACACCGAACCACTATAAAATCTTGTGTTTGCCGTGCTTATTTATCTCTCTCTCTTGCTATCGTGCTTTAACTTGAATTAATTGTTTATATCCTCTCATCAATAGTTTAAATTGCTTTAAAAGGCTTAAATTTTAAAGAACCCAATTCACCCCCCCCTCTTGGGTTGCCATCTGGGCCAACACAAGTCAATTAGACTATAACTATACTGTAAGTGACCTGTCACTATTAAACCAGGGCTCTATGGTACTAATCAAAATCTTAAAATGTTATTTTTTATGGGAACTTTAACATAAATGGCTTGCATTAGCTTATAAGATTCCAGCGTGGGGAAACAGTTAAAGGCTTCCAAAAGCATCAGTCTAAAGGTATCTTTACATGTATTGAAATATTTTATCCTTAGCATTGATCTCCAGGTATGTTTTCTCAAGTTGTTGGATATTTTGAACCTTCATCATGCAATTTCTGTAGAACTTATGATCTGAAAATAATAGCTGGAAAACCTATGACCCTTCCATCCATCTAGACATAAGTTGCTATCTACTTTCAAAAAGAGAACCTTTTATTTGGAAATGCCGATTGAAACAGACAAACAATGCGGCTACGAGAAAAGTTTTCAAGATAAAGAAACATAGTACAGTGTAAATAACCCAACCACAGACCTTCATTATATGCACGTAGTAACTTGTCCCTATCGTCCATCATCCTATCAAGGGATAGAGTAGTTTCATTGTATTTGCATTCAAGTTCTTTAAGGTGTTTGTTTTTTACCTCAATTTGGTTTGCTAAGTTAGCTACAAGTTTTTTGTCTTGCGAGTTTCTTCTGTTGCAACATCATTGGCCAAAATACTGATTTGTATCAGTATCATACACCTCCTGATATGACTAGGGGTGCAACTCGGGCTCATGAAACTCTGGTTTTCATCAACCCTAACCCTAACCCTATTTGTAAAACCTCAACCCTAATCCTATTTTTAAAAATCGGGTTCGGGTTAAGTTTCGGGTTGGAATTCGGGTTGATGGGGAAAAAAAATATGACAAACTAAAACAAACAAGCTTAACATTGCATAAATAATAATATTTTTTCTTCTTTTCTCACTATGTTTCTAATGATATTACATAATTTTTTATAAATAACAATATTTTCAACAACAAGGATTTTTCTTAAAAAAAGAGGAAAAAATATTTTTGATTGTCTAATGTATCTACAGAGGATGAAAACATTACTCATTAATCAACCAAAGAGTAAATAAAAAACATGTACAGGGTTGCTGCACGCCATTAAAGGGCATAGTTTCCTACTAGAATAACCATATATCAGTTAAAACACAGTATCCCCTTGTACCGATGAAATAACCAAATATTTCATCATCCCTTTCACTAAAAGGGTGAGCACAAATTAGCATCAAGTATTTAACCAAAAATAAGAAATAAAAAGAGCAGCCCTGTTTTGTATTGCTCCTGCTACAAAGTTATCAAAGCGAGTCAAAATAATTTCAAAAGAGAAAAATACAACAAGCTTGAGCAAACAATAAAATAAAACCAGAACTTCAGCACTACACAAAAAACTTAGATGAAATAATGAGCAATAAATCGGGAAGAAAGAAAAGAAAAAACTTGAAATTTTCACAAAAAATCCTAAGCCTTTTAGATGCTCAAGGAGACATTAAGAAAATAAAGATTTCTCGCTGTTTATAGGAATATAGTCAGAAAATCCAGAAAAATATGCGCTAAAATCCTTGCAGATACATAAAGAAACTAAGGTCCCAGAACTAAATAAGAAGCCTCCAAAGAATTGCCCCAAAAAAGCTTTTGTTTCCATTTCTTTTGGTAGAAAGAGAGAAACTTTAATCTACGATCGATCGAGTATACCGGTAAAAAAAAAAAGCATTTGGATTACAGCAGAGGCTCAAGAAAATTCAATGAAATTAATATCCTGAGATCTTACCTGGAGTTCATGAAAGCTCCCTGATGACGCCCGATCACCTCTCCTGGACGTCGGGAACGAAGGTGCTTCTCGAATCCTCGCCTCGCCGGGTTGCCTGCAAGGAAGTCCCGGGGCCGGAGGGGGCTCCGGCGGGACCCTCCGACGGCCAAGTTAGTGACTAAGGTCACCGCTGAAGAAGGGCTCGAGTGAGCCCTGTTTTGGGTGGAAAAAAGGGATCTCAGGGAGGAGGAATCCCAGTTCAGATGGCAATTTTTTGGGGGTTATCGTGCGTACCTATTTATCGGGTGGATTCACCTTTTATAGGGTTAACTCTGGCATGATCACGTGGGGTTGCATCCCATCAGTTGTTAGGTAGGTAAGTCCTATCCCATCAGCCGCGGGGCTGTTGAGTTGTCGGATCTGGCGCTGTCGGGCGACGCGCTCAGAGAGGCAGTTCCTTGAGCCGCTAGGGCTGATCTGGGGGGAACTGGGGAATTCCGGGGTCGAGTCGGGCCGGCCGGGGATGGCCTTGGATGACTCGGCGGGACTGGAGACGCCAGGGCTGAGTCGGGCTAGCCGGGACGGGCTTGGCCGACTCGGCGGGACTGGAGACGCCGGGGCCGTGTTGGGCCGGCCGGGACGGCCTTGGCCGACTTGGCGGGACTGGAGACGTCGGGGCTGACTTGGATCAGGCGGGGCCGGCCGGACTGGAGACGCCGGGGCCGACTTGGATCAGGCGGGGCCGCTTAGGAAATGCCGGGGCCGCCTAGCTTGGAAGTGCCGGGCCGGCTTGAAAGTGTCGGGGTCGCCTAGCTTGGAAGTGCCGGGGCCGGCTGGGAAATGCCGGGGCCACCTAGCTTGGAAGTGCCGAGGCCGGCTGGGAAATGTCGGGGCCGCCTAGCTTGGAAGTGCCGGGGCCGGCTGGGAAATACCGGGGCCGCCTAGCTTGGAAGTGCCGGGGCCGGCTTGAAAGTGCCGGGGCCGCCTGTGAGGTGCCGGGTCGCCTGGGAAATGCCGGGGTCGCCTGGGAAATGCTGGGGCCGCCTAGCTTGGAAGTGCCGGGGCTGCCTGGCTTGGAGAGGCCGGGGCCGGCTTGGATCAGGCGGGGCCGCTTAGGAAATGTCGGGGCCGCCTAGCTTGGAAGTGCCGGGCCGGCTTGAAAGTGCCGGGGCCGCCTAGCTTGGAAGTGCCGGGGCCGGCTGGGAAATACCGGGGCCGCCTAGCTTGGAAGTGCCGGGGCCGGCTGGGAAATACCGGGGCCGCCTGGGAAATGCCGGAGCTGCCTAGCTTGGAGATGTCGGGGCCGGCTAGGAATGTGCAGGGGCC
This sequence comes from Calamus simplicifolius, assembly GCA_900491605.1. Taxonomy (NCBI): domain Eukaryota; kingdom Viridiplantae; phylum Streptophyta; class Magnoliopsida; order Arecales; family Arecaceae; genus Calamus; species Calamus simplicifolius. The sequence goes on from UESW01003863.1 coordinate 648,668, forward strand.
GCCTGGCTTGGAGAGGCCGGGGCCGGCTAGGAATGTGCCGGCCTTGGAGGCGTCGGCCTTTGGGGCCGACTGTCTTGGGGGTGTCGGCCTTTGGGGCCGACTGTCTTGGAGGTGCTGGCCTTGGAGGGCGTCAGCCTTTGGGGCCGACTGTCTTGTAGCCGTCGGCCTTTGGGGCCGTCGGGTGTCGGCCTTTGGGGCCGCCTGTCTTGGAGCCGTTGGCCTTTGGGGCCGTCGGACGTCGGGTGTCGGCCTTTGGGGCCGCCTGTCTTGGAGCCGTCGGCCTTTGGGGCCGTCGAGCGTCGGGTGTCGGCCTTTGGGGCCGCCTGTCTTGTAGCCATCGGCCTTTGGGGCCGTCGAACGTCGGGTGTCGGCCTTTGGGGCCGCCTGTCTTGGAGCCGTCGGCCTTTGGGGCCATCGGGCGTCGGGTGTCGGCCTTTGGGGCCGCCTGTCTTGAAGCCGTCGGCCTTTGGGGCCGCCCAAAAGAAAAAAAATTATTTTTCATGGGGTCAACTGGCCCCATCAAATGCCCCCCACACTCCTTGAGCTTGTGTGCCCCGCATCAGCTAAGCAAAAGGAGTGTAGAACTTCAGGAAATTTTTTGGAGGCAAAGTTGAGGCCGTCGAGAACCTTTTGAACCCCGGAGGTTGACTTGAGAGCTGAGAGTCGTCAGGTTCCTTTTCTTTAAAGAAATTGGTCTCCTTCTGCAGGGTTGATCTGCCCCCCAGGAAACTCTGTTAATTGGAATCCACATGTCTTGAGCTTGAGAGTGCCGACGCGGAGCCGGTCTTGGGTGTTGACGCGGAGGCCGGTCTTTGTTGCCGACGCAGAGTCGGTCTTTTATGCCGATGCGGAGTCGGTCTTTGTTGCCGACGCGGAGCCGATCTTTGTTGCCGACGTGGAGCCGGTCTTTGTTGCCGATACGGAGCCGATCTTTGGTGCCGACGTAGAGCCGATCTTTGGTGCCGACGCGGAGCCGGTCTTTGTTGCCGACGCGGAGCCGGTCTTTGTTGCCGACACGGAGCCGGTCTTTGGTGCCGACGCGGAGCCGGTCTTTGGTGCCGACGCGGAGCCGGTCTTTGGTGCCGACGCGAAGTCGGTCTCTGTCTAAGAAATATACTCATCCTAAGAGCGTGATAAAATAATATTCTGAATAATACTTTATTAAAGAATCAGCAAGCTACTGATAATACCGTCCGTGTTCCGAATGTGGGGGAGAAGCTTCCCATTTTGATGCCAGCTTGCTCCCTTCCGTCGGCTCCCCGAGCTGCTGCCCGCCCCTCATGAGGTCATGCTATTGTTCTTTCCGTTGGGGCATTGTTGAGGCAAATCTGAGGCGCTGGAGGTGCCGACGCACCTGGGGCCGTGAGGTTTCCTTGAACGAACCTGCCCAAGTGGCCCTGCTAGACAAACTTTTCAATGGCCTTCTTCAACTGGCGGCAATCTTCGGTGTCATGCCCATAGTCTTGGTGATACCGGCAGTAAAGCTCTTTGTTGTGGGGGTTTACTGACTTTAGGGGACGTGGGCGTTGAAAGTAAGGCTCCTCCTCAATCTCTAGCAGGATGTGGGAGATCGGAGCCGTGAGAGGAGTAAACCGCCCCTTAGGATCCAGCGTCTAAGGCCGGTGGTCAAAGCGACGGGGTGGCTCGGGCTGCCTGGGTCATCCCTCAGCTAGTTCCATGGGTGTTGGCTTCTTATTAGAACTCATGCCGGCTTCCCTTCTGGACAAGTCAGCCTCGCTGGCGCGGATGTACTTCTGGGCCCGGAGGAGGAGGTCGGAATAAGAGTTTGGGGGCTTCTTATCTAGGGAGAAGGTGAAGCGGGACGGAAGGAGTCCTCGCTTCAGCGCTATGGAGGCCACCGTATCGTCGAGATGGTAGACCTCGAGGGCGGCGGTTTTGAATCGGGACACGAAGTCCCGCAGTGACTCTCCTTCCTTCTGGTGGACGGAGAAAAGGTTGTCTGCCACCCTTGGGATCCGGCGGCAGGCGTCAAAGTGGGCCAAAAATGCCCTCTTCAGCTCCCGGAAGGAGTCTATGCTGTGAGGGGGCAGGCGTGAGTGCCATGCACGGGCGGCCTTCCGTAGGGTCGCGGGGAAGGCCTTGCAGAGGAGGGCGTCTGGGGCGCCTTGGATTTGCATCATAGCTTGTAACTCTCGAGGTGATCGAGGGGGTCGGTCATACCATCGTACGGGTCCACCTGGGGGAAGCAGAACCTCGAGAGAACCGGTTCCTCCAGTATGCGGCGAGTGTAGGGAGGACGAGTGTCGAACTCTTCCTCCGGCTGATGGTTGATCTTCTTGGCGAGCTCGTCGAGGCGCCGGTTGTACTCCTCCAGGCGCTCCTCCGCCTGGCGGTTGATCGTCGGGGCCCTTCGAGATGGCTCGGAGGAAAAAGAAGAAGAGGAGGCAGAATGAGATGGAGACGGACGTCGGGACTTCCGCCTGGGTTCCTCGTGGTGATGCGGCTTGGGAGGAAATTCGTTGGGGCCGTGGTCAGGAGACCTTGGCCGCTTGGAGGACTCGCGCCGAGGCTTCCTGGGGAAGCTTGACATCGGCCGGTCTCTCACCGACCGGCCTCCCGCCGGGAGGAGCCTCCCCTCGCCGACTGCTGACTGGCGAGGGGAGCAGTTTGATGCTGGGTGGCCATGGACTATTGTTGCTGGAGCCCGTGGATCATGGCGGTGAGATTCTGGACTTACTGGGAAAGAGTCGACAATCGCTCCGCTGTTTGGACAGCGGCGTCTGGCGGCGGGCAAGCGACCGAAGGGTCGGCAGCAGGGGGATTGGCCTCCTGCTATCTAGTTGGCGAGCGGAGCCCCACCGGACAGCTGACGGAGGCATCCTGAGCTCGGGTCACCACCATGGCTTCTGAAAGAAGAGGGGGGACGAAAGATGTCGCTCAGGGAGAACGTTCGCTACTTTTTCTCATGCCCCCCTTCCTGGCGTGCCAATCTGATGACGCCCGATCACCTCTCCTGGATGTCGGGAACGGAGGTGCTTCTCGAATCCTCGCCTCGCCGGGTTGCCTGCAAGGAAGTCTCGGGGCCGGAGGGGGCTCCGGCGGGACCCTCCGACGGCCAAGTCAATGACTGAGGTCACCGTTGAAGAAGGGCTCTAGTGAGCCCTATTTTGGGTAGAAAAAAGGGATCTCAGGGAGGAGGAATCCTAGTTCAGATGACGATTTTTTGGAGTTATCGCGCGTACCTATTTACCAGGTGGATTCACCTTTTTATAGGGGTTGACCCTGGCATGATCACGTGGGGTTGCATCCCATCAGTTGTTGGGTAGGTAGGTCCTGTTCCATCAGCCGCGTGGCTGTTGAGTTGTCGGATCTGGTGCTGTCGGGTGGCGTGCGTCAGAGAGGCGGTTCCTTAAGCCGCTAGGGCTGATCTGGCGGGAACTGGGGAATCCCGGGGTCGAGTCGGGCCAGCCGGGAATGGCCTTGGCCGACTCGGCGGGACTGGAGACGCCGGGGCCGAGTCGGGCCAGCAGGGACGGCCTTGGCCGACTTGGCGGGACTGGAGAGGCCAGGGCCGAGTCGGGTCGACCGGAACGGCCTTGGCCGACTCGGCGGGACTGGAGACGTCGGGGCCGACTTGGATTAGACGGGGCCGCTTAGGAAATGCCGGGGCCGCCTAGCTTGGAAGTGCCGGGCCGGCTTGGAAGTGCCGGGGTCGCCTAGCTTGGAAGTGTCGAGGCCGGCTGGGAAATGCTGGGGCCGCCTAGCTTGGAAGTGCCGGGGCCGGCTGGGAAATGCCGGGGCCGCCTGGGAAATGCCGGGGCTACCTAGCTTGGAGATGCCGGAACCAGCTAGGAATGTGCAGGGGCTGCCTGGCTTGGAGAGGCCAGGGCCGGCTGGGAATGTGCCGGCCTTGGAGGCGTCGGCCTTTGGGGCCGACTGTCTTGGGGGTGTCGGCCTTTGAGGCCGACTGTCTTCGAGGTGCCGGCCTTGAAGGGCGTCGGCCTTTGGGGCCGACTGTCTTGTAGTCGTCGGCCTTTGGGGCCGTCGGGTGTCTGGTGTCGGCCTTTGGGGCCACCTGTCTTGGAGCCATCGGCCTTTGGGGCCATCGGGCATCGAGTGTCGGCCTTTGGGGCCGCCTGTCTTGGAGCCGTCGGCCTTTGGGGCCGTCAGGTGTCGGCCTTTGGGACCACTTGTCTTGTAGCCGTCGACCTTTGGGGCCGTCGGGCGTCGGGTGTCGGCCTTTGGGGCCGCCTGTCTTGGAGCCGTCGGCATTTGGGGCCGCCCAAAAGAAAAAATTTTATTTTTTATGGGGTCAACTGGCCCCATCACTCCCTAATTTTTCCGGAGAAGAACACTCCCCCGATTGTTGAGCGCTTACGACACCAAACACGGCTCCTAACTGAAATAAATAGAGGAAGTCTAGGAGAAAGGTGAAGCCTCCCAACTCTCTGGGAGATCTAACTTGCTTCGCAAACAATCCCCACGTTTTCCCACAATATTTTTTTCTAACCGCCTACCTCTGCTGGCGATGACATCGGCGAGAACCCCTCTCTCCCTTGACGACGGCAAGCCCAGATCTGACTAGAAGACCCTGCAGTCCTCTTGTCTTCAACGGAGCCCGACCACCGTTGGAAGCCCGTCATGGCTTCCCACCCTTGCCGGAAACTAGATCTAGAGATCTAGATCCATCCGAACGCCATCGCCGTCTCTTCTCCGGCGACGATTCCAGCAAGACTCAACCCACAGCACCCAAAGACTCAACCCACAGCAAGACTCAACCTAAACAGAACAAGGATACATACCGGGGATGAAACGGAAAATTACCTATGGATTTCGTTGCTCGCCGGTGACGATCGAAAAGATCTGGCAGCTCCCCTAGTCCGACGAAGTCACGAAGGCGAGCGGTGGGAATGAATGGGAGGCTGGGAGCTAGGGTTGAGACTTGAGGGCGAGCGGAGGAAAGAAAAAAGAAGGCGAGCGGGCGAGCGGGCCTGCGGAGTGCGCGCAGCGGGCTGTGGGCCTTGCGGGTTTGGGCTATGTCGGGCTCGGGTTGCAGTTAACCTGAATCCGGATCAATTATAAATCCATCCGGGTTAAACCCTGAGCGCCCCTAGATATGACCCCCTATTATCTCAGCTCATACAAAATAGCAAAATCTGATACACCAGCTGATATCACTTTTTTACTTGGATCTTTTTTAAAAAAATTCATAATTATTGAAATCAATACTTAAATATAGTGCTTAATCCTTATGATGCTCGAGACACGAAGGGGAGGCCGTGTGCCATGAGCCAGCTTGAACTTAGGCGATCATGACATTGGGTATGGCACATGAAAAATATTTGATGCCTACACTAGAGGATAAGCGGTGCCCTTTGATTGCTTTTATTCCAAATATATAATTTAGCTGTGATAGCTATCAAAGTGTAATGGTTGGTTTTTATATCTGAAATCTTGCAAAACAGCAAGTCTGAAATTTATCAGAGAAACGGCCATGTTGACATTCTTGCAGCATGTCTCAAATAGCAGAATGCAATGAGATCAACATTTTGACTCTCTATCTCAATCTCATGGGATACTGTTTGCATCTATTTCAAAACATTACATTGAATAGCCATGGCATCATGCACCACGCACGATGGGCTTCAAATCTGGGCCTAGTTTAGTATTCTTTACCACTTTTGAGTACAATAGTGCTAGCTTCTTTCGCGCTCGATGTCAGTATGACGGTGTATGTTCGTTATATTAATCTCATTTCGGAGCTGAAGCTTCTCAGCGTAACAGATGGCCAGACCTGAGCCATGCCCAATTTCCAGGAACCGTTATGTCGACTCTAAATTAAAAGTTCGTTTGACCTGAGCTGACGTGCCAACAGAAGTTGATTCAATAGAAGATTAGCTGGGGCTTGAGACATTTTGTTAACCCTTGACTAGTGATTTAAATTGCTGATGTCTGCGAACGGTGGCGGTGGTGAGGTAGAGCTCATCAGCTCTCGTGGAAGGGCCTCAGAAGTGAGGAATTCTGACCTCACGACTTTTCGGATTAAGTATAAATGGGGGTAAGCAACAGTAACTATATTTCGGATCAAGTATAAAAGGGTAAGCAACAGTAACAGTAACTATACAATAATTACACGGACAGAGGCATATAATGGCACTAGAGAGCGCCGCAAGGATGCCCAGCTGGGAATAAAGAGGCTACGCTGGCGGTCTCGTACAAGCTGCCACTTTCCTACAACCAGCGCCCTCTGAACTTCTCTGGCTTGACTTGTGGCCGCTGCTACCAAGGCTCCGAGAACTCACCTTTTGTTCAGAGAGAGGTTGTTTTGCCGTGTCCTTGGAGTCCTGAAGCTGTTCCAGCGTTGATACCACTTCATCCATGGTAGGTCTCAACTTGGCTTCTGTGGATAGGCAACGTAATGCAAGTGCAGCAACCTTCTGTGCTGCAACTAGCGAATACTGTCCCCCTAGTCGGGTGTCCAAGACGCGAAATATCTTGCGTTTATGCGTGAGATAAGGCCTTGCCCATTCTACTAGTTTGTGTTCTCCTGGAGGGCGATTCTTGTCAATGGCACGTCGTCCGGATAACATTTCTAGAAGAACGACTCCGAAGCTATACACATCGCTCTTGGCAGTTAGATGACCTATAAAATTGAAACCATAATAAATATGACCGTCAACGCTTAAGAATGTAAATTTTTTTTTAAAAAAAAAAGAAAAAAAATCAAGCATATCATCCAATTCACCTAGGTAGAAGGCAACAAAACAGAGAATGGAAATGTGATCTATAGAAACAGGCTGCAAAGATTGAAAATCCATACTCCATTCTTCAATGATCAAAACCGTGTCAAGCAGGACTTTGCATCAAGGCACTTACTTTTATATACTTTCATATACTGATGATCAAACTGTGTGCGCATGTGTGGGCCATACGGAGGCAAAAAGGTCCCGTGGTTACCAAGAGTCTTCTTGATTTAAAAGTCTGGTGTTCAAGGCAATATGAAGCTGCAATTTGATTTAAAAATCTAGAGACACAACGGTATATCAAATGATAATGGTGGCAATTTATTTGAAATTTGATGTTTGATAAGCATCCATCCACACCTAAATTTGTGTTAAAATCTCACACATCATGCGACTGGACTGGACCGGACCTAATCTGGTGATGCATTCTTTTGTTAATAAATTATACCAAGTGCTCAATAATTAACAGGCAAAGTCTCGAATCTGTCTAGACTTCAACAAAGGAGAGTGGGATATTGCAGATTTAGCAGAAAGTCTCAAACAGGTGAGAATGATCCAGACTCCAAACTCAACTTAAATATGGCATTTGAAATATGCAGCTAACCAAAGTTTTAAGAGCGACGATGCGTGGTCAACTGGAAAAATACCTGTTGCAAGATATTCAGGAGCAGCATATCCATGAGTCCCTATAACCCTAGTAGAGACATGGGTCTTGTCACCAGTAGGACCATCTTTTGCCAATCCGAAATCTGAAAGCTTTGCATTGTAGTTCTGCATATTCATGAAACAAATTTAATTATTAGAAAGATATGTTTACTGTCATCCCCAAAGGGGCAAATAAATGAAGAACACCAAGGAGCTCGGCTTCACATACCGAGTCAAGGAGGACATTGGATGTCTTAAAATCACGATATATAACTTTTGTTTCAGCACTGTGAAGATAAGCCAGTCCTTTGGCAGCTCCAAGTGCAACCTTCATTCTGAGGTTCCAAGGTAGAGGTTGAAAGTATGATCCCCCTGCATCACCATTTAAACCCAGTAACTAAGAGTCATTTGCTATTTAAGAAAAAATCAGAACGGATCATTAACATTTCCAAGACATAATGGGGGCAGAATACATCCGACAAGAACCGTATTTTACACCCTCAAACATGAAGCCACCGATCCACCACGAGAACATACTCAACAGGAAGACAGCAGGCTATAAACAAAACAAACTTACTTCTGAAAAGATGGTTCTCCAAGCTTCCCCGCGACATGAACTCGTACACCAGCAGGCGGTGGTCATCCTCTGAGCAAAATCCAATTAACCTTACAAGATTGGGATGGTGCAACTGACCAAGGTAATTGACTTCTGCCTACAGAAAAGAAAAAGAAAAAGAAATTGCAAGTCAGAATATATAAAGACCTCAATTCTAACGCCAGAAGGTGTGTTTGGGGTATCAGCACAAGACAGAGCTGATGCACTTGCCCATAAAGCCTATAAGCTATGGAGCAACCCCCCCAAGAAGCACAGTTATTTGTTAATACGCAGCAATTCCACTACTTTTTGAAAAGAAGCTCTGTAAAGAAGAATAAATTATACTCACCAACCATTCCCTATGGCCCTGGAAACCATCATGGTTGAGCCTTTTCACGGCAATGACCATCCCAGTCCCAGGCTTGGATGCTGTCAATGCATGTTCATCGATCCACCCCTTGAAGACGGAGCCGAAGCCCCCCTCTCCCAAAACGCTATCGGGGCGGAAATTCCTGGTGGCGGTTTTGAGATCACTGAAGGTGAAGTGCCTCAATTTCGAAGACTGTAAGATCTTATCCTCGCTTAGAGGGGTCAGAGGCACAGAAGATGAGGATACTCGGCTGCTGGAACCACTTAACCCATTTCCATCTCTGCTATTATTCCTAGAGTTGACACCTGTGTGCATAAAATCAAATCTAGTGATCCCTACCCTAAACTAATCCGGAAACAAAATCAAATCTAAGAAGACAGCAAGACTAAATTTAAAGCAACAACCGAGAGAAGAAACAATCAAATTAAAGTAAGCTTTGTGCAAGAGTTAGCCAAATCGAGGCTTTGTAGTATACCAGCTGTGACTCTCCATCGGAACCATAAAACATTTCATAAAAATCAAAAGCCCTATTTCCAAACAAATTTCATCCATGTAGATTGTAGACTCCACAACCACAGAGTCAAAATAAATGATCCTGAAACCCTAGACGATCTAGACTTTCTAATTAAACTAGACGACTTATCACACATAATAAATTTCTTTATTTGAAGTATAACTCTCTAGACGGCTAAAAGTGCAGAAATTTCAACTTGAAGACCACCGAAATAGATAACATCATACAATAAATCAGAGCAAAGCATCGAGAGGTCTCGAGAACCAAGACTTTTCTGGCTCATCATCATACCTGAAGCTGAAGCGCTATTGAAGGGGCTCTCCGCTTTGATCTTCGTGCTCCAGCAGTTCCCCATCAAGCCCAAGAAAGAACTAGGGTTTGAGGCACATCCGCGGCCAGATCCGCAACCAATACCACCGGAATGGCCACCAGCCGTCCTTCCCCCCACTGTAAACCCGATGCCAAGTCGCCGACCGCCCGCCCACCCCGAATTCAATGCCCGCTAAACCTCAAAACGCAAAAATAAGTGAGGGAAAAAGCGACGCCGGCCCCGCGCGAGATCTACCTCGCCGTACAAATCCTCCAGCGTCGGAATCAAAAAGGAGAACCGATACCGATCCTACCTTTAGAAAGGATCAAAGAGAAGCTCGAATCTAAGAAAAAGAAACCATGGTCGAGGGAGGTCGAAGCTAGGGCTTGTCCCTCAGAGAGAGAGAGAGAGAGAGAGAGTGTGTGTGTGTGTGTGTGGGGGGGGCGCATTAATGGCGGGCGCTCGCCCCGTTATGGAGCCCCTCTGGTTGCCAGGCGATAAATAAACTCCGCTATTTTAACGATCGCGCTCGTCTCGTCCTTGATGCAATAAATAAAGCAGATACGCATCCACGGAAACGTTCAGCTTTCCAGAAATGGTGCCGTGGAAAACCGGCCGTTGGATTCCGATATGATGATGGATGATTGGTAGCTTATTTGACTTTTCTTGCGTTTGCTATCCAGGTAGATAGGATAGCCCGCGAGGCCCTGGTGGATGATGGAATGCAGGGCTAAGATTTTGTGGATTTGCGAGCCGCGTTGGCGTGATGGGCCCGGGTGGGAACGGGATCCGAACACGTAGTGGTCCGTGAAGGCGTACGCTCGCCGCCAGCCAACGGTTCCCCCCGTTTCCTTCCTAGAAGACGACAAATTAGCTTTTCCCTAATTTTTTTTCGGCTGGAAGGATGCGCTTGTCGGCATGGGACCCAACGAGAACGTGCTAGGCCTAGGAGAGTTGGAGAGAGCGCGGAAAAGAGGGAAGAGCGGGCGAGGAAGCTGTGGAGGCGAGCCCTTTTGGTTCCACTTCCACGGATATGATTCCTGGTGTGGGAGCCGAAAGGCTCAAATGAATTGCTAACCTTTTGAATTGCTAATGGTGTATATATATCCATCTGAATGGAAAGCTGGAAGCTCGGGAAACTTCAGTGGATTTGTCTATCCGTTTCACCGAAGTGTTCGTTCGTTCGTTCGTTCGTTAGTTTTTTCACGATACCTCGTGGAAGAAGGGTGGGTGGGTAGCACGGCGGTGACTCACTGCATCCTATGACGAACCAGTTAATTGCACGTGTGATTGATTATTCACACGGGATTAAAGGCTGCAGTTCATTTATGGATCGAGGGGGGGACTCTCGAACGAACGATGATTAGTGGCAGTTCTCAGCATCCTCTTCTCTTGCTGCTCCTACTCGATCGATTTCTTCGTCAAAAAAAAAATTATCCCGAAGTAAATCAGGCAGCTGATTTTATGATGGGGAACATGGCGGTCAGTCTCTCAATCCCTGCGAGCTGGAATGCTGGACTTCCGCCGATGCTTCACTACATCATCCAAGAGGATAGTTTTTGAGATTTTAATAGTTTGTTTATGTGGGTCCTCTCCCCTGCTGTAACTAATAAAAGAAATCCCGCCGCATGATTCGTTTATTTAGGAGAATAACAAGTCAAGGAATTAAAACAATATCTTCCTTTTGTTTTCATTCATATCTGTAGGGAAATATTAAAAAGGAACGGGTAATAAAAAATAAATAAATTCTGAGCTGCGAACCATTACCGGATCGGGTATCCAATGCCCAATTGGGTGAGTAATACTCTGCATCACCAACTCACGCGTGCGGCGTGAATTTTATCTATGCTGCGTGTGCACGCCCATATAAAAACTACGTAGTATTTTAAACATAATGTGAGTCAAGTGAATGCCGATTATAGACTTTCAAAATGCCATTAGGTTGCCAAAATCATCTATAATATATAGTCCATCAAAATTCTCCATGCTGCGATATGACCGACGAGAAGCGATTATTTTTTTCTAGCATTAAAACGATAGTTATGTTCTCAATTCTCAATTCCTCTTTATCACGTCAGCTTCTAGATCCTTTTAACTTGCGACACTCAATATCTCGTATGCCAGATTCCGGTACTGCTCGAAGAAAAAGCACAACGAAAGAAAAACCCAGAATTTAGTGTTCGGAACCATTAGACCGTCGTTCATCTCTCACTTATTTTCGTGGCAACAGCTGATATGCTTTAATCGAAAGAAATCGCAAACTTGTCAACACAGAGTCACTGACATACTTTCAAAATGAGTTTATTAGTTGAGAAAATGAAATTATTCAAAATGAGCTTATTAGTTGAGAAAATGAAATTATTCGGCAAATAAGAAAGGGACGATGGCTTTATTTTCAACGATGTATAAGTAAATAAACATCAGCTTACATATTCTAATATTTTTTTACACGGTTATAGAAGCATACATGGCCGCATGGATGGATGTGAAGTTTCCGGCCAGACAAAGGTAACGGACAGCTACCGAGTGCAACTGCGAAATTAGATCTTTGCCCCGTATATCGAACCGTGCTTGCCCTTCTGGGTTATAAAACATCCCAAAACGGTCATTGTACCCCTTGGACCATATATCGACTAAAAAGCACAAGAAAAGTTGCAACATCTTCACCTACAAGGGTCAAGGAATGCGATGTGACGACAAATTCCAAAGTTCTTCATCCTCACACCTCAGTATGCACATCACCTTCGATGCGACGGTTTCACAGGCGGTCAGCGAGGGATGAGCAACTCCAAAAATTCATATCATGTTATTATTTATCTGTCTTTCGACGGCTTATCATCCAAGCGCTCCTTATATATGTCAAACACTGATGTAACATGAGACAAGAGCATTTAACAAACTTAAAAAAGAAAAATTCGAACACATGTTCGTACTTAGGAGTTTGTTGGCCTCATGAAACTGCTCCACTTCATGTCAGACATTCAAAAGTCGTGATGACATTCGAAACTCACTTATGATCAAAGCAACATGACAAAGTTAAACCTGATTAGAAAGAGAACAGCTTCTACGGGGACAACTTTACTGTAGCAGATTTGATGATGTCCACGAATTCGGGCTGCAAGCAGTAGAGAGAGAGAGGAAAAAATCTTAGACAAGAAACAAGGGTGAACAGTTAAATCATGTAGTCAATAGACTCAAAAATAAATAAGCCAATCTTGTCGAGGCCAAGGGCACATTTACTCTACCATATGCATAGGATATCTGTTAGTGATGGATGGAGATGGGCCACTATTGATGCCATCTATCTATAATGCCCAAACTCACCTACTAGTCCAATTAACCTATTAATATATCAAAAAAACTCGAGTAAAAGTTAATTGCTAGCAGATAGACTTGAGTTATAAGCGCTTAAATCTTTTTTTTCTATGCAATATGAGACTACTTTTAGGAATATTGTACTATCAAACTTTTGACACGATGCCCCTTGTGAAGAGATTACTGTGACGTTTTAAACCACAAAGTTGCTGTCCATCAGAATATGAGAACTTGAACCAATCATACCACATCAAATATAGGTAGAGACGTGTGTCAGCCATGTCTGAGAATTTAGTTCACAGCTATGGTTATTCTGAACAGGTTGCCTACTGTTTATAACAGTGACTAGGCTATAAGAGCATATAACCAGGGTGACCATCTTGGTGCTCTTTTTTCTGATAATCAATTCTAAGTTTCTTTAAAGGAGAAAAAAAAAAAAAATCAAATTTCTTTAAGAAAATACCTTCAAAGAAGCTCCACCAACAAGAAATCCATCAACATCAGGCTGCCCAGCCAATTCCTTGCAGTTTGCTCCATTTACAGACCCTGCAATAAAAGAGAGACAAAATAAGCAATCAGTCAAAAAGCAAGAAAGTTCTCCACGTCTCTATAGGTTCAACAATTTTTAATGCAATACAAACAGAAAATCCATAAACGAAACCATAACAATTGAGCCTCGTCCCCTGCTATCTAGGCTTGTCATTAAGAATCCTCATGTACAAGAATTCCTATTTAGAGTTACCTCTTAATAAGTACCATTTGCATCAGATTCTTACCACATATATAACAATAAATCTGTTGTATATTGAGGTGCAACTTTCAAAACTAAAGTATTTGTCAGAGCATTTGGACAACACGTACCTCCATATATGATCCTAGTCGATGCAGCAACTTCGGCACTCACATTTGTATGAAGCCATTTCCTTAGGACAGAGTGCACCTTGAATTTAAATGACATCACAGTACATAAGCATATGGATTATAGACGAGTCATAAATGTGATTCAACTTGGGAATCGGCAGTTAAACATGACAAAATACTCGTCACACAAATAAGGATATAAGATATCATTCGTTGCCAAATGCTTGCACGTACTAGTGAGAACCAATGGTGCTTCTTTAGAATAAAAAAAGATAGGCACCAAAGGAAGCATCAGAATGTCCGACTGTAACTCAGAAGATGAATATAATAAAGCTTTAAAATATTAGCTCAACTAATTCTTTTACTGGAACTAGGGTTACGCTTTATGATAGCAAATGGTGACTCTAAAGGCAATCCAAATGACCTCTCTTGGCATTACAGTGATCATAATTAAATTATGATCACATGTTTGTTCCAGCAGAAACAATACAGGATGAAACACTTATAAGGCACACCTTAGAAAGAACATTGAGTGCAGGAAAAAAAAGGGATAAAAACATAAAGAACGATATCTTCTAGGGCAAGTATCAAAATACAAGGTCTATATAAAAAAATGCACGCTTTGCATTTTTTCCTATATTATCGGCACACACAAGTTATCCAAGAAGTAAAAAGACATGACAGATGTTTATCCTAATGATAAACTTACTGTTACCCTAGTAAAAACACTTCAACTCACTTCGGAATTGATAAATAAACAACAATCACAAATGTTTTAACTCTTAGAATGGCATGCAGCAATTATTAGAAGAGGCATATCCAATAGCACTGAAATACAAAACATACTTATTAATCAAAAAAAAGTCAACAACCAGTGATAAGATGCATGCATTACCAGTATACAACTAACAGAACAACTTCATAAAGACAGCAAAGAACGAGTAGCTCCATTTTGAGTCTCAAAAAAGAACTATTAACATTAACAAGGTTGCATGAATTCAAATATGATCATATGCAAGGGAGGTGACATATTAGGGCAGAAACTCATATATTTATGGAAATAATAAAAAAAAAAGAAGCAAAAATCAATATGTTTCTTGTCAAATTAATATCCTATAACTAATGATAACATAAAAACATGATATAAGCGGCATAAATAGCCATGCAAGGAATCCACAAACACATACTTCCTGAGCCTGAGCTGGGGTCGCAACCTTGCCGGTACCAATGGCCCAAACAGGCTCATAGGCCACTACAACATTGGTCCAATCTGATATCCTATCTGCAAGACAAAACAGTAAAGTACCATCTAAGAAAAACAGCATGGAATCCGTTACATCACAAAGGACAAACAGACCAAATGCAACATGAACCATAATTATTCGTACCCTACATCTTGATATAGAATACCATTTACTTCTAACATGGTTCAAGTATGGAAGGCCATATTTTGCATATTCACCGTAGCCCAATAATAACATAGCTGACCTCAGCAATAAGTTCAAAGTATGATTGATAAACTGGTGTGCCACAATAATGCAAAGCGACAATATTAAAAGGAATAACTGGGTCAAAAGAGGGTACAGTAGTGTCTAAAATTTGGAGTAGAGGGAAATTGCCTGCAATTGCTTTTGTCTGTGCAGCAACGACATCCAAAGTTGATCCTGATTCTCGCTGCTCAAGAGTCTCACCAACACAAGCAATTACCTTCAGACCTTGGGAGAGTGCGTATGCAACTTTATCTCCAACAAACTGCCATTAGATATAGGCAAAGTATGAAGTTTATTTCTTCCAAAACAAAATAAAAGGAAACAAGTCTGCCTGCAAAAATTTGTGAGATTAAGACAATCTGTGACAACCAAAAAGATTATGTTTGACACAAGTTGCCCAATTTAAGCATTCAATTGCTACTCAGGAAACCGAAGTGGGAAGAAGGAAAAAGAAAGGGAAATTTGGCAACCACAGGTCAAAGAACAAAGACCAGCCATAGCAAGTTAGGCAACTTAGACCAAAAGACAATATAATGAAATTAGATCCTCCTGTAAATAATCTGGCAACAGGTTCTCACAGTAGTGGACCCTCTGCAGAAATGCCATACTTTAGAAAAAAATGTGACGTTTCAAAATCTGGAAACCAAACAATAACACACCAAAGTCGTGCTCTACTTATTTATACATGATTTAACAGACTTTCCAACATGAAGGAATAGGCAACTTCAATAAGCAAAAGATCATTGTTTTTCAAATTACGAAATGACATCTGAAAAGATAAACAAAATGAAAATGAAGTTGGGAAGAAGGAAAATGCTGTAGAAAAGGTGAGCAAAAAGAGGTTAAGCATCTTTCCTGCCATTACATAAGGGAGGTAAAAAATGACTTGTTTCTAATGTTGCATTTTCACTGCCAGGTTTTCTTTCTTATCGGTTCAAATCTCAGTGTTGCCACAAAAAGATTGGTTTATCTTTATATGCATGCATATATTTTATATACATACATACACATACATACGTGTACACACAC
Organism: Calamus simplicifolius; assembly: GCA_900491605.1. Classification (NCBI taxonomy): domain Eukaryota; kingdom Viridiplantae; phylum Streptophyta; class Magnoliopsida; order Arecales; family Arecaceae; genus Calamus; species Calamus simplicifolius. The sequence goes on from UESW01003863.1 coordinate 664,501, forward strand.
GTATACATATGATTTATGCACAACATGTAGTATGGATTTAATAAGCACCATTAACTAATGCATTGAACAGGCTGTATATATGATTGGATAAAAGCCACATAGATGCCCTTTGTGGAACTCACATCATTAGATTCACTTAACAACAGCCGCCGCTCAGAGTGACCCAATATGACCCAAGGAATGTCAAGATTGAGAAGCATCTCTGCACTGCATGAGTGAAAAATTGGATTAATGTTGAGAGCAGCAAAAACTGGTGAAAAATATTTGAGTCCCAAGACAAATGCAACAACTAATAGAGCAAAGTAACAAGCCATGATTGCACAATTATATGCACTCAATCTAAAGAAAATCGATATGGATCACTAGAAGCAACCGAAATTGTTAACATGTTTGCAAACAATGTCTTCCCAAATGAAGATCAAGGTATAGAGAGCTAGACTGGATATTTCTTGGTATGCCCATTGTTAGCTGAACTAATAAAGTTGAGAATTAGATGGCTTTAGACTGAATATATCTTGGTATACATATTGTTAGTTTAATTAATAGAACTGGATGGCTTCAACTGAACATCTACCTTTTTGTCTTTGAGTGTTTGCGGTGGTGTTGGTCACCTGGGGCATAGACTTAGGGTCTTGACTACAGTCACCTTGGATAAGTCTTATGCTCTGTTTGGATGGAGAAAAAAGTAGGAAGGAAAGAAAACGGAAGAAAAGAAAACAGAGAGAAGAGAAAAGTGGAGAGAAAATGTTTTCTCTCCTTCTGTTTGGATGAGTGGGAGAAAAATAGAGAGGAGAGAAAAGTTAAAAATTTACAATGACAATAATGCCCTTATTACAATGATTAAAAAATGTATCAATTTTTTTTATTTTTGATGAAAGGATCAATATTGGAATGAAAAATTTGAAAGAATACTTTTGAGTTTTCTCTCCGAGATCTCTCCGATTTTGGAAAGAACTTTTACGTGGGGCCCACCACTTTTTTCCTTTTATTTTTTCCTCTAGTTTTCTTTCTTTCCTACTTTTCTCTACATCCAAACAAGGCAAATTTTATTTTCTCTCCTATTTTTTCCTCTAGTTTTCTTTCCTCCCTAGTTTTCTCTCCATCCAAACAGAGGCTTAAAGTCACACATATGGTACATCTATAGAGTATCACACTGAATGCACCACCTCTTTTGGGCAGAAAACTATTATATACGGTAACAAGTTCTTGCTATGTAAGATTGAAGTATGATGGCTATCAAAAAGGATATTTTGGATAGATTTCCTCCAAGATCAAACTTTTGTGAGAAGACTCTAAGCTAAAATATAGGTGACCAAGCAGCCTTCTAGGCCCAACAGGTGCTTCCATGTCATGGCAGCCGCCCCCCCCAACCCAACCCCAATATATATTTATAAAAAGATTAATAAATACAAGAGGAAATGTAAAATTACTATTATAATCTAAAAAAAAAAGGAAATATAGCAAATCAAACCAAATGAAGTCAGTCAATGGCAAGTGCCAACTTGGCAACATTCAATGCTAGTTCATGAATTGATATCATCCTCCAGACCTAAACATGATGCAGAATTTCAAGGCAGGAGCCTAGACAGCAATTAAATAATCCTGCCTAAGGTGTCAAGATGGCCATGGCTGCAGTCATTCAAAAATATTGGAACTGAGACTATGGTTTGCCAGAATTTATTTACGATTCAGTTTGAATATAAGCCATTAATATGTAAGACCTGATCTGAATATAAGCCATTAATATGTAAGACCTGATCCTAAGAACACCTGTCTTGAGCTTTGATCATTGTCAATCTCCCAGAAACATCAAAACTTGTGAGATAAAATGGTGTCAGATCCTCCCAAGAACCACAAAATTAATTAGCACAAGACTGCAAAAATTTCTGTCCATGTTGATGACTCTGATTATGTCCACAGGATCAAAGTCATGACCAAAAGGGCCATATTAATGCAAAATTCTCTATATTTACTCCAAAATTCAACAGCAGGATTAAATGCTCAATTGACAAATCAAGCCTGGAACAATAAATTAGATATGATATACATAGCAAACAAAGGAATCATTTACAATAAACTCATCTCTCACCTGACTTCACCAGTGAAAGCACCACCTTTCCTCACCCAGCAATTTTGTGCAGCAATACTAAAATCAGATCGCAGCAGAGCTTTTACCAAAGTGAGGAACACAAATGGAGGGCTTACAACAACCTCTGCAAGGAAAACCATTTTGATTATTACTAATTATGTGTGTTTTTTGTAATGGTATGCATTTTTATAAGCATCAGCAGTTCACGTTGTCTAGTTTTACATAGCATGAAAGAAAAAACAACAAACCATAGATTACGGTTTCAAACCTCAGTGAGGCATCTTATGGGATGCCGAGACGGAGATATCGTCCCAAATGTCAGAACAAGACCATCCCTCCATCATCCCAGCATCACATCAATGCATCCAGAGGTGTCCCCCACTCCAAGTGTAAGATGGTAGATGGTAGCATGTCTTATGTTATCAAAAAACAAGAACTACTACATCCCATATGATTAAATCCTTAACTACATCTGGCAATCAGTGAGGCATCTTGTGGGATGTTGGGATGAGATATCGTCCCAATGGTCGGGACAAAACCATCCTTCTATCATTCCAGCATTACATCGATGCATCCAGAGATGTCCCCATTCCAAGTGTCAGGATGAAGTAAGATGGTAGATGGCAGCGTATCCTAATTTAATTAAAAACAAGAACTGCCACATCCCATATGATTTAAATCCTTGACTACATGTGGCAATACAAAATGGCAATGGAACCAAAAAGTACTAGAATAATGGACATTGGCTACTAAAAGGAAATATAGATAGGAGGGTATCTGCAAAAATAACAAAGTGAATTTGGCCACTTAATCGCTTAACTGCCTTGATTATAATACCACTGTGCTTTTTTACTACTTTTCATAAAATGAAAGAGAATTTGCACAAGTGTTAAAAAGACTGTATGGCATTTCATTAACTTGGACAAGGTAGGCAAGAGGTTAGGAATTACACATGAACATGCATTAGGACAGACCCATACACCTTTGCATTTCCAACATTAAAACCTTAAATATGATGAATAAACCAATTAACAACAGGTTTGGAATTACAGACAGCATGAACTCCAAAATGGGTTGACCATGCAGAAATATGAGAAATGGCTAGGAAATTTTGAACCATCTTCTAGAGTGAGTAGCTTGGATTCCCCTAAAATGTCATCATGACATATAATCACATAACAGTCTGCACTTAAGTATTTTTAAAATTCCTAAGAATTTAATAAGGGCCTGTTTGGCTAAATCTAATGGGATAGACCAGGATTGGATTGCAGCATGAAGGGAGGGAGGAAGGGAAACTGGGTCCACTTGCAGCTGGATTACAAAAAAGAACTTGAGAGGTCTTTTTCTTTTTTCCTTGTATTCAAGCTGCAAGCGCAATACATCCCCCATATTCTCCCTCTGTCGCTCCCCAGCTCCCTCCCTCTCCACCACACTCAATTCTTGGGTTATCCCACTAGGTCCTTCACAATACTTCCAAAACAGGCCTTAAAAAATCTATATGCACAAGCCACCTCTTTTCTACTTGAGGTAACCAATTACTTGGCTTTGCAGTCCAGCATTCAAAACCACCTATTCATGCACATGCATGTCTGACGGAACTTCATTTCAAATAAGTTTTGAACTGTTAACTGAAAACTTTAACCCTCGTTGTATATATCTCTTTCTTCCTCTTACCTATAAATATCTTGCATTACATGGTCTCCGGTTGAATAAACATATCAAGAGGCTAGACCATTATTTACCCTTAAGCCAGTCAGCATTTCCATCTAAAGATATAATGATATGGTCTTAGAAGAAAATGCTGTCAGGTCTTATTCTCAGCAAGCAATGTTAGCGTTTCCTTTTATGTGGCCCACGTGGATATATGATTGATTTATCATTTATTTATTCTAAATGATAATTATGATATCTGATTTTATCATATATTTAAATTTAAGTGATAATGATGGTTTAATAAAGCTAATTTTCTATTGGTTCATTTTTTTTGGAGTTGTTATCTGATAACCTCTCTTTGATGGAAAGAGAAATTTATCGTATTATCAGATTGGTCCTCTCTCTCCTATATATAGTATGTTTGACCATCAAAACAGATAAGGAAGAGAATTAGAAAAGAGGGAGAAACTTAATTTGTCGTTAATCCATACGCTTCGATTAAGGCAGAATATCAATGGATCAAGGTACGCATTTTTGATTTATGTTTTCATGTAAAAATCATTTATTCTAAGATCTGGCCATTATATTTATTAAAGAAAATCCTTAGATGGATCTTACATGTGGTATCAGAGCCTTGATTGAAGAATTTATGATTTTTCATTATGAATCTATCTTCGATTCTTATATATATTTCTTATTATGATTGATGATCAAAATAGCATAGTTATTTTTTATCTCCACAAACCTGTTCCATAAAGTCGTGGGATTCTGATAACGGATCAAAGGAGAGGCTTAATTCTAGCATCTCACGAACGTGAGGCTTTCTCCCTCAACATTTTTCTCCCTCACAAATCCCATGGAAGTCTTCACGTACGTAGAGGCTTTACGGAAAGGGGCTCGTCTATCCTTGCCTCTCTAATTTTATTCTTTTTTTAATCTCCTGCCCCATCAAAGCCATAAAAGAGAGAGAACTAGAATTTCCCCGTGAAAGAGATTCATACACACCAATGGAAGAGGTGAGAGGTCTTGGGATGGAATTCCAGCCGGGATAAAATAAATAATAATAATAATAATAAATTCCGATGGTCCTTCGGTGAAGAGTCCCTCTTCACGCACTGGTGAAGAGAGACGATGGCTCTTCACGAATTCACGCCATCTCTCTTCACCAGAATGTGATGTACGGTGGGCTTGGGCTCTTGGGCTTCCCTTGGGCTTGTAAAGAGCATGCACGATAAAAAGGAAGGGAAAGTTCTAGTATAAAAGAAAAATAAAATCAAATAGAGGGGACCTGAGATACGTATGAGATTTTTGGTAAAGAATATCACAATAAATAAATAAATAAAATGGAGGCGCATTGATGGATCTTGGGAGTCCGCTCTCTTTACCCACGGAAGCTCTTCCTCTTTTCGTGCACGAAAATCACGAAAAGAACGGAATCTCACGGAAGCCAAACAGTTTCTTTTCCTTACTCAGGGAAGCCATCCTTAACACGTGGGAGTTCTAGTCTTGCATGCATGAAGAAACTCAAAGGTCATGCCCGGAAAGAGAGGGAGAGTTTCGGTATAAAAGAAAAATAAAATAAAATAAAGAATTAAAGTGGCTTGAATCTATAACCAAAAAGATTTAAGGACAAACATATTGCAACTTTATCAATTTAATCCTTGATAATAAAAGGTGAAAGCCTATATATTTCTCCAGCAAGAAGGTTCTTTTAAAATTTATATTTTGCCTTCTAATATTTATGAGATTAATGTTTTAAAAAAAATATTATAGTAAAATTATGTGGGTACATTTAAGTATTTTATATTAACGAATGATATTATCATTAATTAAATTTGATGTCTATATTATATAATTTATTAGTCACCAAAGTGGCCAAATTTGAAGGTTTATAGATATCAAATTTAATTAAATAATTTAATTACTCATAATTATGTGATGCTTATAAATGAATGACATAATTGTTTAATTGTTATGAGTATATTGAAGTTCATTGATTATAAATATTTAAGGATCGCCCAAAGATTGACTAGTCATTTATAATCTATGGACATGATGTGGTCAATTAATATGCTTGGTTAGGTATGTTTAGCATATCCAAAAATAGCAAACATATCTAATTTGAGTATATATAATTACCAAATATGTAAAATTAAAATTAAGCATCAATTATGTTTACTGTAGTATATTGTTGTATCACCCAAAGGAGAACTTCAATATGCACTTATTGTTTAATTGATGGAATATGAATATTTATTTAAATATATTGCTCAAAGCATTAATGTGTAAGCATATTCTATATGTTCCTGTTTCTCTTCGTTCACAAGCTATGTCTGTTCAAACTTTTAATGGGCTTAATTTCTCTTAATGGCGCGAACAAGTTCAGTTTTATCTTGGTATTCTGGATCTTGATTTGGCACTCATAAATGAGAAACCCACCGCTTTTACTGACTCTAGCCGTGCTGAATAGAGGTCTTTCCATAAGACTTGGGAAAGATCAAACAAACTTAGCTTGATGTTTATGCGAATGACTGTAGCAAACAACATCAAGTCCACAATTCTTGTTACTAAAAGTACTTAGAAATTTATGAAGTTTGTGGAAGCACGTTCCCAATCTGACTCTGCTGATAAGTCACTTGCTGGAACATTGATGAGTACTTTAACCAACATTAAGTTTGATGGTTCTTGTACTATGTATGAGCATGTTGTTGAAATGACAAGCATAGCAGCAAGATTAAAGACAATGGGATTGAAAGTGAATGAGAATTTTCTTGTGCAATTCATTATCAATTCCTTGCCTCCTGAGTTGGTCCATTTCACATGAGTTATAACACGATGAAGGATAAGTGGAATGTGAATAAATTGTAAAGTATGCTCATTCAAGAGGAAACAAGACTTAAGAAACATGAAAATCATTCTATTAATCTCATGGGTCATCAAGGAGCTGGAAAGAAATCAAAGAAAGATAAGAAATGAAAGAGCAAGCAACGACCACTAAAGATAAATGGGTCATCGGCTCAAATCCACAAGAAGGAACAAAAGGATGATAAGTGTTACTTTTGCAAAAAGCATGAACACTATCAAAAAGATTGCCTGAAACATAAGGCATGGTTCGAAAAGAAAGGTAAGCCTACGGCTTTTGTATGTTTCGAATCAAACCTAACAGAAGTTCCATATAATACTTGGTGGATTGATACTGGTTGTACCACTTATGTTTCTAATACAATGCAGGAATTCCTTACGATCCAAACCATAAACCCAAATGAAAACTTTGTCTCAATGGGAAAGAGAGTCAAAACTCTAGTTAAAGCTGTTGGAACTTATCGTTTGATTCTAGACACTGGACATCATTTAGACCTTTTCCAAACACTTTATATCCCTTCTATTTCTCGTAATTTAGTTTCTTTATCCAAACTTGACTCAGTTGGATATTCTTTTAGATTTAAGTGATAATGATGGTTTAATAAAGCTAATTTTTTATTGGTTCATTTTTTTGGGAGTTGTTATCTGATAACCTCTCTTTGATGGAAAGAGAAATTTATCATATTATCAGATTGGTCCTCTCTCTCCTATATATAGTCTGTTTGACCATCAAAACAAATAAGGAAGAGAATTAGGAAAGACGGAGAAACTCAATCTGTCGTTAATCCATACGCTTCGATTAAGGCAGAATATCAATGGATTAAGGTACGCATTCTTGATTTATGTTTTCAAGTAAAAATCATTTATTCTAAGATCTGGCCATTATATTTATTAAAGAAAATCCTTAGATGGATCTTACATGTGGTATCAAAGCCTTTATTGAAAAATTTATGATTTTTCATTATGAATCTATCTTCGATTCTTATATATATTTCTTATTATGATTGATGATCAAAATAGCATAGTTATTTTTGATCTCCACAAACCTGTTCCATAAAGTCGTGGGATTCTGATAACGGATCAAAGGAGAGGCTTAATTCTAGCATCTCACGAACGTGAGGCTTTCTCCCTCAACGTTTTTCTCCCTCAGGAATCCCATGGAAGTCTTCACGTACGTAGAGGCTTTACGGAAAGGGGCTCGTCTATCCTTGCCTCTCTAATTTTATTCTTTTTTTTAATCTCCTGCCCCATCAAAGCCATAAAAGAGAGAGAACTAGAATTTCTCCGTGAAAGAAATTCATACGCACCAATGTAAGAGGTGAGAGGTCTTGGGATGGAATTCCAACCGGGATAAAATAAATAATAATAATAATAATAAATTTCGATGGTCCTTCGGTGAAGAGTCCCTCTTCACGCACTGGTGAAGAGAGACGGTGGCTCTTCACGAATTCATGCCATCTCTCTTCACCAGAATGTGATGTACGGTGGGCTTGGGCTCTTGGGCTTCCCTTGGGCTTGTACAGAGCATGCACGATAAAAAGGAAGGAAAAGTTCTAGTATAAAAGAAAAATAAAATCAAATAGAGGGGACCTGAGAGACGTATGAGATTTTTGGTAAAGAATATCATAATAAATAAATAAAAAAATGGAGGCGCATTGATGGATCTTGGGAGTCCGCTCTCTTTACGCACGGAAGCTCTTCCTCTTTTCGCGCACGAAAATCACGAAAAGAACAGAATCTCACGGAAGCCAAACAATTTCTTTTCCTTACTCAGGGAAGCCATCCTTAACACGTGGGAGTTCTAGTCTTGCGTGCATGAAGAAACTCAATGGTCACGCACGAAAAAGGAGGGAGAGTTTCGGTATAAAAGAAAAATAAAATAAAATAAATAATTAAAGTGGCTTGAACCTATAACCAAAAAGATTTAAGGACAAACATATTGCCACTTTATCAATTTAATCCTTGATAATAAAAGGTGAAAGCCCATATATTTCTCCAGCAAGAAGGTTCTTTTAAAATTTATATTTTGCCTTCTAATATTTATGAGATTAATGTTTTAAAAAAATATTATAGTAAAATTATGTGGGTACATTTAAGTATTTTATATTAACGCATGATATTATCATTAATTAAATTTGATGTCTATATTATGTAATTTGTTAGTCACCAAAGTGGCCAAATTTGAAGGTTTATAGATATCAAATTTAATTAAATAATTTAATTACTCATAATTATGTGATGCTTATAAATGAATGACATAATTGTTTAATTGTTATGAGTATATTGAAGTTCATTGATTATAAATATTTAAGGGTCGCCCAAAGATTGACTAGTCATTTATAATCTATGGACATGATGTGGTCAATTAATATGCTTGATTAGGTATGTTTAGCATATCCAAAGATAGCAAACAGATCTAATTTGAGTATATATAATTACCAAGTATGTAAAATTAAAATTAAGCATCAATTATGTTTATTGTAGTATATTGTTGTATCACCCAAAGGAGAACTTCAATATGCACTTATTGTTTAATTGATGAAGTCTGAATATTTATTTAAATATATTGCTCAAAGCATTAATGTGTAAGCATATTCTATATGTTCCTGTTTCTCTTCATTCACAAGCTATGTCTGTTCAAACTTTTAATGGGCTTAATTTCTCTGAATGGCGCGAACAAGTTCAGTTTTATCTTGGTGTTCTGGATCTTGATTTAGCACTCATAAATGAGAAACCCACCGCTTTTACTGACTCTAGCAGTGCTGAACAGAGGTCTTTCCATAAGACTTGGGAAAGATCAAACAGACTTAGCTTGATGTTTATGCGAATGACTGTAGCAAACAACATCAAGTCCACAATTCTTGTTACTAAAAGTGCTTAGGAATTTATGAAGTTTGTGGAAGCACGTTCCCAATCTGACTCTGCTGATAAGTCATTTGCTGGAACATTGATGAGTACTTTAACCAACATTAAGTTTGATGGTTCTTGTACTATGTATGAGCATGTTGTTGAAATGACAAGCATAGCAGCAAGACTAAAGACAATGGGATTGGAAGTGAATAAGAATTTTCTTGTGCAATTCATTATCAATTCCTTGCCTCCTGAGTTGGTCCATTTTACATGAGTTATAACACGATGAAGGATAAGTGGAATGTGAATAAATTGTAAAGTATGCTCATTCAAGAGGAAACAAGACTTAAGAAACATGAAAATCATTCTATTAATCTCATGGGTCATCAAGGAGCTGGAAAGAAATCAAAGAAAGATAAGAAATGAAAGAGCAAGCAACAACCACTAAAGATAAATGGGTCATCGGCTCAAATCCACAAGAAGGAACAAAAGGATGATAAGTGTTACTTTTGCAAAAAGCATGGACACTATCAAAAAGATTGCCTGAAACATAAGGCATGGTTCGAAAAGAAAGGTAAGCCTACGGCTTTTGTATGTTTCGAATCAAACCTAACAGAAGTTTCATATAATACTTGGTGGATTGATACTGGTTGTACCACTTATGTTTCTAATACGATGCAGGAATTCCTTACGATCCAAACCATAAACCCAAATGAAAACTTTGTCTCAATGGGAAAGAGAGTCAAAACTCTAGTTAAAGCTGTTGGAACTTATCGTTTGATTCTAGACACTGGACATCATTTAGACCTTTTCCAAACACTTTATGTCCCTTCTATTTCTCGTAATTTAGTTTCTTTATCCAAACTTGACTCAGTTGGATATTCTTTTAGATTTAGAAATGGATGTTTCAGTTTGTTTAAACACAATCATCTTATTGGTTCTGGTATTCTTTCTGATGGTTTGTACAAATTTAAGCTTGATAGTCTTTTTGCTGAGACATTGTTAACCTTGCATCATAATGTTGGTACTAAACGTGGTTTAGTGAATAAACAATCAGCTTGCTTGTGGCATAAACGTTTGGGTCATATATCCAAAGAAAGAATTGAGAGATTAGTAAAGAATGAAATCCTTCCTGATTTAGATTTTACCGATCTTGGGATTTGTGTGAATTGTATTAAAGGAAAACACATAAAACAGACAATTAAGAAAAGTGCTACAAAATATAAACAGCTTCTTGAAATTATACACATCGATATATGTAGGCCTTTTGATGTTTCATCTTTTGGTGGAGAAAAGTATTTTATCACCTTTATTGATGATTTTTCATGTTATAGCTATGTTTATTTGTTGCATGAAAAATCTCAATCGATAAATGCTCTAGAAGTATTTATCAATGAGGTTGAAAGATAACTAGATAGAAAAGTGAAAATTATCAGGTCTGACAAAGATGATGAATATTATGGAAAGTATGATGAATCTGGATAATGCCATGGTCTATTTGCCAAATTCCTTGAAAAGCATGGCATATGTGCTCAATACACAATGCCTAAAACACCAGAACAAAATGGTATTGCAGAAAGGCGTAATCGAACTCTAATGGACATAGTTGGAGTATGTTAAGCAATTCATCGTTACCCTTATTATTATGAATGCATACTTTAAAGACCGCTATGTATTTGCTAAATAGGGTTCCTAGTAAGCAGTTCCAAAGACTCCTTTTGAACTGTGGACAGGAAGGAAACCCATTTTTAGGCATTTACATGTTTGGGATTGCCCGGCGGAAGTAAGGATTTACAATCCACATGAAAAGAAGTTGGACTCAAGAACAACAAGTGGTTTCTTCATTGGTTATCCAGAAAGATCAAAAAGGTATAAATTTTATTGTCCTAACCATAGTACAGGAATTGTTGAATCTAAAAATGCAAGGTTCATTGAGAATAATGAAATTAGTGGGAGTTTGAAACCACGTAAAGTGGAAATCCAAGAAGTTAAGGTACAAGTTTCTTCACCTATAACTTCTTCTCAAGTTGTTCCTAGAGTTGTTGAACCTTTTAACAACTTTCAAGAACAACAAATTAATGATCAAATACCACAGAATGATGATATTACTAATGAACTTGCAATAAATGAACCCAATAAAGTAGCATTAAGAAGGTCTCAATGACAAAAAAGAACTGCTATTTCTGATGATTATGTAGTTTATCCACAAGAATTAGATTTTGATTTGGGTATTAATGATGATCTTGTTTCTTTTTCACAAGCCATGCAAAGTGCTAATTCATCTAAATGGTTAGATGTCATGCAAGATGAGTTAAAATCAATGGATTACAATGCAGTCTGGGATCTTGTTGAATTGCCTGAAGGTTGTAAAAGAGTTGGGTGTAAATGGGTCTGTAAGACCAAACGCGACTCAAATGGCAATATTGAACGTTGTAAAGCCAGACTTGTTGCCAAAGGTTTTACTCAAAAATGTAGCATTGACTACACAAAGACTTTTTTTTCCAGTATATAAGAAAGACTCATTTAGAATTATTATAGCACTGATAGCCCATTATGATTTAGAGTTGCATCAAATAGATGTGAAAACCGCCTTTCTAAATGGAAGTTTGAATGAAAAGATTTATATGGACCAACCTGAAGGCTTTTTATTTGAAGAAAAGGAACACATGGTGTGTAAACCGAAGAAGTCAATATACGGACTTAAGCAAGCTTTCCGACAATGGTATCTTAAGTTCAACGATACCATTACATCCTTTGTTTTAAAGAAAACACCGTTGATCGATGTATATATCTGAAGGTCAGTAGGAGCAAAATCATATTTTTGATTCTGTATGTTGATGATATCTTGCTAGCTACTAATGACCTTGGCCTATTGTATGAGATCAAGAATTTTCTCTCTATGAACTTTGAAATGAAAGATATGGGTGTGACATCCTATGTGATTGGAATTGAAATATTTCATGATAGATCACAAGAATTGCTAGGATTGTCTCAGAAAGCATATATTAATAAAGTTCTTAAGAAATTCAACATAAACAAATGTTCTACAAGTGTTGTTCTAATTCAGAAGGGAGATAAATTCAGCCTTATGCAATGTCTAAAGAATGAATTGGAACATAAACAAATGGAGCAAATTCCTTATATTCCTTATGCATAAAGAAATATTCAGACTCAGATTTTGCTAGATGTGTTGATACTAGAAAGTTCACATTTAGCCATTTATTCTTTTTAGCTGAAGGAGTGATCTTATGAAAAAGTGCGACGCAGTCTGTCATTGTTGGATCCACTATGAAAGCTAAGTTTGTGGCATGCTTTGAGACTACAATTCATGGTTTATGGCTGCAAAACTTTATTTCAGGACTTGGGATTGTCGACAGTATTGCCAAGCTGCTGAAAATTTATTGTGATAACTTCGCAGTAGTCTTATTTTCTAAAAATGACAAGTATTCAAAGGGTGCTAAACATATGGAATTGAAATACTTTGTCGTTAAAGAAGAAGTTCAGAAACAAAGAGTATCAATTGAACATATTAGCACCAATCTCATGATTGCAAATCCGCTGACTAAAGGATTGCCGCTAAAGACATTTCATGAACATGTCGAAAGAATGAGCATTATTGAAAATCATTAGTGATGTTATGTTTAAAGCTTTAAGTTCCTTATGTATTTGACACTCTGAGCTCAATTAATTATTGTTTCTGAATTACTTATGCATCCTATTTACTTATGCTGGTATATATACATAAATGAATTATGAGAATATTAACAGGATTCGTCTTTGATAAAGACATTATTGTTAGATCTTATTGCAATTCCCATTATAGGTCATGTTAAGTATAGAACTAGTAATGTGATACATGGAAGAAAGTATGTCAAAATAGCAGCATACAACCGCCATGATCCTTATTAGTTTTTGCTTAATGATGATTTCATGTTTGACCAATATTACAAAGGATTTTAGCTTCTGTTATACGCATTATGATTGATTATTAAACCAACATGTTTAATATCTTACATGGGCCAAGTGGGAGAATATTAGCGTTTTTTTTTATGTTAAAGCTAATTTTCTATTGGTTCATTTTTTGAAGAGTTGTTATCTGATAACCTCGCTTTGATGGAAAGAAAAATTTATCGTATTATCAGATTGGTCCTCTCTCTCCTATATATAGCCTGTTTGACCATCAAAACAGATAAAAAAGAGAATTAGAAAAGAGGAAGAAAGTCAATCTGTTGTTAATTCATACGCTTCGATTAAGACAGAATATCAATGGATCAAAATTCGCATTCTTGATTTATATTTTTATGTAAAAATTATTTATTCTAAAATCTTGATCATTATATTTATTTAAAAAAATTGTTAGATGGATCTTACAAGCAAAGCCAGGCCAACCAAGACTCAACAGTAGAACTTGAAATGACAGACCAGAGAACTTCACACATGATGATTGCAAATGCCAGACAAAGCTTTTCATTTTGAGAAGCTGAAGCATCATCATGGAAGAAAAGAGGGCGGACGGATGATAGATGTCTGTCTAATCAAGTGGCAGAAGATTTGAAACCATTTGTATAGGAACAGAATGAAAGTGGGGTTATGCTACTAAATTCCAGATGTCCATTGAGCTGAAAATAATTGTTATAGCAAAGAAAAATTCACATAAAATTCATATCAAAATGAAGTCCATGCTATCTCACACTTTTCAAATATATTTTACATCTGATATTCGGCACAAAATTTCCTGTCAATAATATTATTATGAAGTCAAAGAAAATATATAGTTAAAGTCTATAAGTATCATATCCATACCCACGACATCCTCTGGAGGTACTTCAGCCCCATTCAAGGTGGTGACAATCTTCTTAACTTCTTCAGTTGTCCCATTCTGCACGAAGTTCCAATCGTACCAGCATTTTTACATGAATCCTCATAAAAATCAAATAAAAACAATAATTTCAGCTAAAAATACCAAAAAAATGAAGATCGACCATAAGTAAGTCCAATAACTTCATAAAGGAATTAGATAAGAAATCTCTCAGGCATTAAAACTTCGAGGAAAGTCTAAAACCAAATAAACTTGAACAGTTCAAGAAAGGCGCTTCCATTGATTCGATGTCGTCATCGGATCTCCAACATCCGACCCCTAAAATCGGGTGCTAGAAACCCTAAAGTCGAGCAGATTCGGCGAAAGGAAGTGCCGGAACAAATTGCAGCAAGAACAAAATTCTAAACAAGAGATCTGAGCGTGAAAAAACATGAAGGAATTCAACCGAAACAAAGAGGAAATCTTACGCATTTCCAGTTGCCACCGACGAAGAATTTTCTGCCCATATTTCTTCGAAACTCGGAGAACGGTCGATGGGGTTCAGAGAGGAAAGCGGCAGGAGCTAGATACGAGGATGGGAGGCCTGGAAGGTGCCGCGACGAGATTAGATTGGGAACCGAGATCCGACCTCCGCCGTTCGATATCTTCGGTTGATGATGATGCGATACCGTGGATCACGAACCCAGGGGCGCGAAACGAACGGCTTCCGCAACCGGTTTCTCAGCGAACGCCTTCCCGAGGCAAGGCCACGGCAAGCGGGCCGGGATCCGCCTAATCCCGGCCCAAGTTAAGTTTTTATAAAAAAATCTTTGAACATTGTTTTTGATACAGCAAGTTTTATATGGACTGCATCATTTTTTTTTATTAGTCCACGTAAATCCTATATGACCTGACACGATGGGACAGAATAGCAAGAGGATAATATTACTTTTTGATCGTATATCCATTAAAAGTCGTTCAGTCTTTCACCATTGGTGTACAAACGAAAATGCCCTTTCCCTTCAACCTACTTCAACCCGCCATCTTATCGGAAGAGAGGAATGGATCATCGGAGTGAGGATACCAAGACGTCGAGGGCATCGATGACGTCTTCAGCGTGGGAATCCTCTGGGAAAGCAACCCTCTCTTTCTTCGCATGGACTACCGGGTTCGCGTTGATCAGCCCTAGCGTCATCTCTTCCCTGCCAACTTCCCTTCCCCCTCCCTCTCTCGCTTGCTTCTTCCACCACAGTCAAAGCTCGCCCTAGTTCAAAACCAAAGACACCCTAGTTCAAAACCCATGACACCCTAGTTCAAAACCTTAAGATAAAGCATCAGTTCAAAATCCACGACACCCTAGTTGGAAACCCACGACACCCTAGTTGGAAACCCACGACACCCTAATTCAAAACCTTAAGACAAAGCATCAGTTCAAAATCCACGACACCCTAGTTGGAAACCCACGACACCCTAGTTCCAAACCCACGACACTCTAGTTCAAAACCTTAAGACAAAGCATCAGTTCAAAACCCACGACACCCTAGTTCAAAACCCACAACACCCTAGTTCATAACCCATGACACCCTAGTTCAAAACCTTAAGACAAAGCATCAGTTCAAAACCCACGACACCCTAGTTCAAAACCCACGACATCCTAGTTCAAAACCTTAAGACAAAGCATCAGTTCAAAACCCACGATACCCTAGTTAGAAACCCATGGTACCCTAGTTCAAAACCCAAGACACCCTAGTTTATAACCCATGACACCCTATTTCAAAACCTTAAGACAAAGCATCAGTTTAAAACCCACAACACCCTAGTTCAAAACCCACGACACCCTAGTTCAAAACCTTAAGACAAAACATCAGTTCAAAACCCATGACACCCTAGTTGGAAACCCACGACACCCTAGTTCAAAACCCATGACACCCTAGTTCAAAACCTTAAGACAAAGCATCAGTTCAAAACCCACGACACCCTAGTTAGAAACCCACGACACCCTAGTTCAATACCCACGACACCCTAGTTCATAACCCATGACACCTTAGTTCAAAACCTTAAGACAAAGCATCAATTCAAAACCCACGACACCCTAATTCAAAACCTTAAGACAAAGCATCAGTTCAAAACCCACGACACCCTAGTTGGAAACCCACGACACCTAGTTCATAACCCACGATACCCTAGTTTAAAACCTTAAGACAAAGCATCAGTTCAAAACCCACGACACCTAGTTAGAAACCCACGACACCCTAGTTCATAACCCACATTTCAAAACCCACGACACCCTAGTTCAAAACCTTAAGACAAAGCATCAGTTCAAAACCCACGACACCCTAGTTCAAAACCTTAAGACAAACCATCAGTTCAAAACCCACGACACCCTAGTTCAAAACCCACGATATCCTAGTTCATAACCCATGACACCCTAGTTCAAAACCTTAAGACAAAGCATCAGTTCAAAACCCACGACACCCTAGTTCAAAACCTTAAGACAAAGCATCAGTTCAAAACCCACGACCCTAGTTGGAAACCCACGACACCCTAATTCATAACCCACGACACCCTAGTTCAAAACCTTAAGACAAAGCATCAGTTCAAAACCCACGACACCCTAGTTGGAAACCCACGACACCTAGTTCATAACCCACGATACCCTAGTTTAAAACCTTAAGACAAAGCATCAGTTCAAAACCCACGACACCCTAGTTAGAAACCCACGACACCCTAGTTCATAACCCATGACACCCTAGTTCAAAACCTTAAGACAAAGCATCAGTTCAAAACCCACGACACCCTAGTTCAAACCCACGACACCCTAGTTCAAAACCTTAAGACAAAGCATCAGTTCAAAACCCACGACACCCTAGTTA
Source organism: Calamus simplicifolius (assembly GCA_900491605.1). Taxonomy (NCBI): domain Eukaryota; kingdom Viridiplantae; phylum Streptophyta; class Magnoliopsida; order Arecales; family Arecaceae; genus Calamus; species Calamus simplicifolius. The sequence goes on from UESW01003863.1 coordinate 681,626, forward strand.
GAAACCCACGACACCCTAGTTCAAAACCCACGACACCCTAGTTCATAACCCATGGCACCCTAATTCAAAACCTTAAGACAAAGCATCAGTTCAAAACCCACGACACCCTAGTTCAAAACCCATGACACCCTAGTTCAAAACCTTAAGACAAAGCATCAGTTCAAAACCCACGACACCCTAGTTCAAAACCCACGACATCCTAGTTCAAAACCCACGACACCCTAGTTCAAAACCTTAAGACAAAGCATCAATTCAAAACCCACGACACCCTAGTTGGAAACCACGACACCCTAGTTAATAACCCACGACACCCTAGTTCAAAACCTTAAGACAAAGCATCAGTTCAAAACCCACGACACCCTAGTTAGAAACCCACGGCACCCTAGTTCATAACCCACAACACCCTATTTCAAAACCCACGATACCCTAGTTCAAAACCTTAAGACAAAGCATCAGTTCAAAACCCATGACACCCTAGTTTGAAACCCACGACACCCTAGTTCAAAACCCACGACACCCTAGTTCATAACCCATGACACCCTAGTTCAAAACCTTAAGACAAAGCATCAGTTCAAAGCCCACGACACCCTAGTTCAAAACCTACGACACCCTAAAATCAAAACCTTAAGACAAAGCATCAGTTCAAAACCCACGATACCCTAGTTCAAAACTCACGACACCCTAGTTCAAAACCTTAAGACAAAGCATCAGTTCAAAACCCACGACACCCTAGTTCATAACCCACGACACCCTAGTTCAAAACCTGTTTTGAACTAGGGTGTCGTAGGTTATGAACTAGGGTGTCGTGGGTTTCTAACTAGAGTCTCTTCCCCATCTCTCTCATCCTGTCCCAAAGCGCCATCGATTCTATGGTTTTCGGCACTGTGACAGCACCTAGATGGAGAAGAGACTCCCAGCCTCTCCCTCTGCCGCTTGCTTCAAATCTCGTCTTCGTTAGTGGATCTTCTTATGCCATCCAAGGTTTGAATCCCATCCTTTGCTTATCCCATGTTCGGTCTCCAAGGCCGTATCTTTGGTTCGGAAAATCTTTCCATTCCATTCCTGTTATTATCTGCGATGGCGAAGCCCTTCTCCAGTGCAACGATTCCATGTTCTGATGGGAAATCTGCGTCGATTTCGGCTTCCGAAACTAAGATTACGAGCGAAAAGCATGTAAATTTTGATTCACGATCGTTTTTTGGTGTTGGCAAATGGGTTTTTTCTAGGTGTTCTTCCATTTGGGAGAGAAAATTTGAAATAGGGTGTCGTGGGTTATGAACTAGGGTATCGTGGGTTTTGAACTAGGGTATCGTAGGTTTCTAACTAGGGTGTCGTGGGTTTCTAATTAATGCTTTGTCTTAAACTTTTGAACTAGGGTGTCGTGGGTTATGAACTAGGGTGTCGTGGGTTTCCAACTAGGGTATCGTGGGTTTTGAACTGATGCTTTGTCTTAAGGTTTTGAACTAAGGTGTCGTGGGTTATGAACTAGGGTGTCGTGGGTTTTGAACTGATGCTTTATCTTAAGGTTTTGAACTAGGGTGTCATGGGTTATGAACTAGGGTGTCGTGGGTATTGAACTAGGGTGTCGTGGGTTATGAACTAGGGTGTCGTGGGTTTCCAACTAGGGTATCGTGGGTTTTGAACTGATGCTTTGTCTTAAGGTTTTGAACTAGGGTGTCGTGGGTTATGAACTAGGGTGTCGTGGGTTTTGAACTGATGCTTTATCTTAAGGTTTTGAACTAGGGTGTCATGGGTTATGAACTAGGGTGTCGTGGGTATTGAACTAGGGTGTCGTGGGTTTCTAACTAGGGTGTCGTGGGTTTTGAACTGATGCTTTGTCTTAAGGTTTTGAACTAGGGTGTCGTGGGTTATGAACTAGGGTGTCGTGGGTTTCCAACTGATGCTGTCTTAAGGTTTTGAACTAGGGTATCGTGGGTTATGAACTAGGGTGTCGTGGGTTTCCAACTGATGCTTTGTCTTAAGGTTTTGAACTAGGGTGTCGTGGGTTATGAATTAGGGTGTCTTGGGTTTTGAACTAGGGTGTCGTGGGTTTCTAACTAGGGTGTCGTGGGTTTTGAACTGATGCTTTATCTTAAGGTTTTGAACTAGGGTGTCGTGGGTTTTGAACTAGGGTGTCGTGGGTTTTGAACTAGGGCGAGCTTTGACTGTGGTGGAAGAAGCGAGCTAGAGAGGGAGGGGGAAGGGAAGTTGGCAGGGAAGAGATGACGCTAGGGCTGATCAACGCGAACCCGGTAGTCCACGCGAAGAAAAAGAGGGTTGCTTGCCCGAAGGATTCCCACACCGAAGACGTCGTCGATGCCCTCGATGTCTTGGTATCCTCACTCCGATGATCCATTCCTCTCTTCCGATAAGATGGCGGGTTGAAGTAGGTTGAAGGGAAATGGCATTTTCGTCTGCACACCAATGGTGAAAGACTGAACGACTTTTAATGGATGTACGATCAAAAAGTAACATTATCCCCTTGCTATTCTGTCCCATCGTATCAGGCCACATGGGATTCATGTGGACTAATAAGAGGTGCAGCCCACGTAGGACTTGCTGCACCGGGGGCGGTGTACAAAGACTTTTCGAAGTTTTATTTGTGAGAAAAGACTTGAGCAAGCTCACATAAACTACGTAAATTAATTATCCATGCATACAAACACACATATAATATACGATAAAGATAGGATCTATTGAGTATATATATATATATATATATATATATATATTTATATGTTCAATATACATTTGTTGTATCAAAAAAATGATACAATAAGATTTTTGTTTTTTTTTTTATTACAGACGGGCGATCACACCACTCTGGCGCGAGTCAAACCCGAAGCATCTGAGTACAAAATTTGCTGTAATAAGACAGGACAAGGTATCCCAGTATGCCAAATCCACCGGCCAGGGTTGCGAGCGACAGCAGAAGCAACATAATCAGCCGCAGCATTGGCTTTCCGATAGGTATGCTGAATCTGAAAAGCACTAGTAGACTGAAGAGTGACTAAAATGTCTCTAATCAGAGGATTAAGGCAAGAATAGGAGTCCCCCTCCCGCGTAATCCATCTGATAATCGTAAGTGAGTCACCCTCAATAATCAGCCGACGATAGCCCAACTGCCGTACAACATGTGTGATACCAGCCCATGCCGCCTGTAGCTCAGCCATAGGAACCGAAATGTCGATAGAACTGTGATCGCCCACTGCTAGTAACTGCCCATTCGACCCTCGGATGACAAACCCAGATCCAGCATAACGATCAGAGACAGAGCCGTCAAAGTTCACTTTGACATAACCCGGAGGTGGGGACACCCAAGAGATGAAAACCATGGTCCGGTTCGCTGCCAAAGAGTAGGGGAGTCCCAGTGGTCAGGTCCGTCAGTGTGAACACTAAGGTAACAGCGAGTGTACTCCTTAGCATGAGAGAGAGCACGATGGATGATCGCCTGAGGAGAGACCGTCTCCTCAGCAAAGACAATCTTATTCCTGGTCAACCAAATATGATAAGCCACGTAGGCAGATAATACACCCTGAGAATAAGATCCGTACTGAGTAGGCGACTGAAGAGCATTCAGGAAGGAAAGCCGGATTGGTCCATCCTCCAGCATCCATGGGTTAAAATGGATCATCTGCCATATCTGAGATGCACGAGAACATAAGAATAGAACATGGTCAATAGATTCATCCTGCATCCTGCATATCGGACAGAGAGGTAATATGGAGAGGCCCCGACCAGCCAGAAGAGAACAAGTATGTAAGCGATTCCACTTAATCTTCCACAAGAATAGCTGAATTCTTGGGTGAACAGGCAGTCTCCATATCCAAGCAACATCTCTAAGACCTACGGCCTGAGAACGGAAGCGGGCCACCAAATCTCTAGTAGGAGCATAAGGAAGACAGGATCGGCGCCACAGCCTGTGATCCAGCCCTGCAGAAATAGGAAGAGGCATGGCCAGAATCCGATGAGCAAGCTCCACTCCGAATAACCGAAGAACCATGGTAGTGTTCCAAGCAACACTCTCCTGTCTGATCAGAGAAGAGACATACAATGTGGGATCTACTTCAGAGCTTATAAAAGTCGGCCATCGAGATAAGGGAAGATCAGCTATCCAAGAGTCCTGAACGACATCAACTGACATCCCATCCCCTATCATCCAGTGAATATCAGTCATGACTGTCGGGGCGGCCCGGCAGATGGCACGCCATAAACAGGAACAACCACGAGGGATACTAACTTCCAAACCCGAAGTCCAACCACCATATCTACCCCGCATGACTGTACTCCATAAACAATGAGGGTCCAACAGGAATCTGGAAGCATGCCTTGCAATGATAGCCTCGCGACGGAGCACCAGGGATTGAATCCCCAACCCACCCTCACTTATCGGCAAACAGACCATGTCCCAGGCCAATAAATGAATATCATGACCTCCCTGCATAGATGCCCACAAGAAATCCCGAATACGTCTCTCCAGCCTACGAAGGAAGATAGTCGGGATCAGAGCATTGGATAACAGATAGATAGGGAGCGATGTGAGGATAGAACGGATTAAAGTGATACGTCCCATCATAGAAAGGCCCGACACCTGCCACCGGTCCAACCTAGCAGAGATCCGACGCTCAAGGTCCCCAAAGTCCTGCTGCATGGGCCGACGTCCCGTAAGAGGGGTTCCTAGGTAGGTCAGGTGATCTGAGACTGTCGAAATCCCTAACAGAAGGGAAATAGCGGCACGACAGCGGAGAGAGATTGATGGGCTGAAACAGAGGATAAATTTATGTAAGTTGATCCGTTGGCCCGATGCCCGATAATAAGCCTGAATGATAGCCGAATAGGTGGTTGCATTCTGAACAGAAGCTGGGCTAAGCAGGATGCAGTCGTTAGCGAAGAGAAGATGGGTTAGAGGAGGTCAGATTTTTGTTTATTTATTAAAAAATTTTCATACATCATGAGCTACATAGATGATGCATGATAAAATAAAATTATTTTTTAATTATATGCATACATTTAACCATTAATGCGCATGGCACAGATTTTAAGATTGATAACTTATTTTCCTAGGAGGATTGCAATGCATTGGGCAATGCACACCCTAAGATTTTTGCTTCAAGGCACGCATTTCTTTACCGGTGCGCGTTTGCAAGTTTAAAATATCTTCCCATGTAGATGGAGGCAATGCCAAAAACTTGACCATCCGCTGTCCTTCGTACACCAACTCCCAATCCAATAAATTTTGTTCGGATTGTGATAGAACTTTTTCTCGTAGGAGGAAGTAAGATCAATTGATGTGGACCAAAAAAAGTTATTCAACACCATCCTTGAGGGATATTTACTCTGTACAGTAATCCGAAAGATTCCTTTTAGATCAACTCTAGGCGTCTCGGGCCTCATTGTGTGGTCCATCTAGAAGGGACCTAGGGATCGCTTTGAGAGTTCATGCATGAATCAGTGCTTTAAGATTTGTATTATGTCCGTTTTTTTTTTTTTTTTTTGATTTTCGACGAGCAATACCGTTTTCTCTGGCTGAACTACTTCGAAATACGATAGAAACTGTCCACCCTTTCCATAGTGCTATGGATGGTGCAAAGGGAGAACGTATGGCACGGAGACGAACTACGGACAGCTGCTTCATCTGGTCTGCTCCCTTCTCGTCTCTAGCAGAGGTGGCAGATTTGAAGCTCCGATTTCCTGAGATTATCCAAATTCCCTCAGAAGCCTTGGAAGAGGAAGCTAGCAGTTGGAAGAAGTACGCTATCCTCGCCAGAAGCATTAATCGTTGGGTTTCGTCGGATGCGATCATTCGGGAATTTCGGTGAGGTGGTGTCTCCATCGAGGTGGAAGCAGTCTGTCTAGCTCACGGTGCTATATATTTCGTTTCTCTGATCTCAATGCCAAGGCGATATCTCTGGAAAGACCATGGGTTGCCAATGGGCAATCGATTGCCACGAAGGAATGGAGACCTGAATTTGTCTCGGTGATGAATTTAGTTGCTTCTGCCCTTCTATGGGTGTGATTGCCTCACCTGCCATGGAATTCTGGGTAGATGAGATCCTCCGAACAATTCTCTCATCGGCCGGGCAATTTGTCTTCTCCAATTCCTCAACCAAGGAGAAGAGCAGAGGCGGCTTTGCTAGAGCATGTGTGCGAATAGATCTAAGCAGACCGCTCCATCCGGGAGTCAGAATCCAAGGAAGATGATCACCCTTCTAGCAACAGTACTCCTATGAGCATCTGGAAGGATATGCTTCGACTGCGGATCGCTGCATTTCTTCGATCCATGTTCGCCCCTATCGGATTCCGACACCTCCTCGGTTGGATCCAAATTTGGGCCATGGATGGCTGCAATCAGGCAGCATAGGCCCCCCTGGCCCTAAACCAAAGCTGAGGAGGAAGCCTCAGGCTATAGCGAACTGTGCTGGGGCTACTCCTCAGTCGGACATGGCGGATGGCTGGCAAGCACCGGCTAAGGTAGCTCGGAGATGCCCTCAAAAGCCTGGCCAACCGATGGTTTCCCCTACCTTTGGACTAGATCGGGTGCCAGGTGAAGGCAGCGTGCCAAGGGATTTAGGGTGTGCCGATCAGTCTGAGACTCCAATAGAGAGCAGAGGGTCTCAACTAGTTCTGAACCCTGAATTGGTCTCATTGAACCCTTTCTCCCTACTTGGATCAGATAAATGGGCTAGGCGCCCTAAGGTCCATAAGGATGCCTGCCCTAGTCCATCGAAGAGGGCCAGGCCGACGGAGCCTACAACTCAGCGAGTTGTATCCAACAATGCAAAAGGAAAAGGGAAAGCTATCTCTTGTGACTCCAAAACAACACAGGCCAATGTCACCTTTTCAGTACCTATGGACACTCCCTGGGGCCCTATTGCTATGGTTGGTAAGAGCTCCACATCTACTGGCTACAATGGTATGACCCTTGTTAGGGACAAGGATGCAGCTTCCCAGCCGATTCAGACAGAGGGACATTGCCATCAATTGGTCATCTCTGAAGCCATTCTAAGGCAGGGTAAGGACACCCAGATCACGGCCTTGCCCTCCCGAGACTTAGAGACCGATGAAGCAATGGAGGCTACCCAACTGATGGACAACCATGGACAATCACTTGATGGTAGCCCTTCTGATGATGACATGCTGGAGGACTAGGCTGGGTCCCAACCCCCCCCCAAAACTACCAAATGAAGCTTCTTATTTGGAATGTCAGAGGAGCCCAGAAACCTTCATTTTGCTCCTCCTTTGGCAAACTTATGCAACTACATAGTTTTGATGTGTATGTACTTTTGGAAACCCAATTGTCGAGTGACAGCCTAACCCGGTTTAGGAGATATGTTTTTCAGATCTTAGTCTTCCTATGCTGTGGAATCTATGGGGTTATCGAAAGGTATCTTGGCTCTTTAGCGCAACTCCTCCACTCGAGTGGATGCCTTTCATTAGTGTAACCAGCAGGTTGCTCTTGTTATCACCGAAGGGTTATCTGACCCCTGGCTCCTCTTGAGCATTTATGCCAGCACGAACTTTCGTGAGAGGCGTATCCTATGGGCTGAGATCCTTGCTCTTCTTGATCGGGGATATCCATCCCTCGTTGCCGGGGATTTTAATTGCATAGTTGGGGCTAATGAAAAGAAACGGGGCAGAGAGTGAGTTGGTTCTGCGGACATTTCAGAGTTTAGGACCTTTATCTCTGATGCTGGTTTGTTAGATTTAAGGTTCTCAAGTCCCCAATTCACCTGGTGTAATAATCGCCAGGGATCTGCTCGAGTTTGGGAGAGGCTGGATAGGACTATAGCCACAACCCAATGGCTTCAAAATTATCTTGCTGCCACTGCCACTCACCTTTCGAGGATTGCCTCTGATCACTGTCCCATTTTGATATCCACTGAGATGGAGGCTTAACAGTGGAAACAGTTTCGATTTGAGCAGTTCTGGACTTCCTATACTTTTGCCAGGATCATTCTCTCTTAGGTTTGGCGGTTACCAATGAGAGGTAGCTCTACTTATAGGCTATCTAGACGTCTTCAGTTAGTGAGGCGTAGACTTTTCAGATGGAACATATTCGAGGTAGGGGACATTGTAAGAGAAGTAGAGCAGGTGGAAGCTGACATTGTTACCCTCCAGACCAAAGAAGACCAGGAAGGCTGCCTTCCTGAGCCTGACCTTACATCCCTCCGAGCTAAGTTGGCTCTTCACCACTCTTTTCTTCTGCAGCAGAAGACTTTTTGGAGACAGAGGTCTCAGATACAATGAATTCGAGAGGGGGACCGCAATACCAAAGTTTTTTCCCAGGCCACCTTGAAGCGATGCGCAATGAACAGGATTTGGCACCTTGCTGATGAGGAGAGGCATTACCATGAGGATATTCAGGTTATCAGGGACCAGCTCTTTCATTTATATTAGTCTAGATGGTTGGAGCATACTAACGATGGATTTTCTATCCATCCGATTCTGGGCTCTAAGAAGGTCTCTGCACGTGAGAACGATCTTCTTACAAAGTCGATCACTGTGGATGAGATTCAGAAGGCTTTATGGGATCTTAGGCATGATAAGGTCCCTGGGCCTGATGGCTTTTTGCCCTTTTTCTTTTGCTACTATTGGAGTATTATTGGCCAGGATATACTGCAGGCTATCCAGCTTGTTTTTCAATCCAAATCTATTCATGCTGATTGGAACTGGACATTCATTACTCTTGTGCTTCCACTCCAAACATTCTGATGCTTCCACTCCTCTACACTATCGCCCCATTAGCCTTTGTACTACCTTGTACAAGATTATGCACGGATCTTAGTCATCCGCATGCAGAACGTGATTCCTCGCTTTATTTCTTCTGAGCATGGGGCTTTTATCAGAGGGCGATGTATTACTGATAATGTCCTCGTAGCTCAGGAATTTATGTATGATCTCCAGAGATCCTCTTACCAATAGTTCCTCATGGCTATAAAGTTGGACATGGAGCGAGCTTATGACAGATTGAGTTGTGCATTTCTGTATCAAACTCTTCATGAATTTGAGTTTGATGGTCTCTTTATAGACTGGATCAGGGCATGCATTCACAGGCCATCATTCTCTCTTATCATTAACGGTAGCCAAACGGACTTCTTCCACTTTGCTGTGGGGTTGCGTTAGAGATGCTCTTTATTTCCTTTCCTGTTCATCCTTGCTACTGATGACCTATCTCGTATGCTCTCTCAGGACAGTATGACTTACACATTGCCCCTTTCACTATGGGCCCTCAAGGCCCCTCTGTCTCTCATCTTCTGTTTGCTGATGACTGCATATTGTTGGGGAAGGCTATTGTCCATAATGCGACCACCTTTGCATCCATTATTCAGCGCTACTGTTAGGCCTCTGATCAGAAGATTAATCTACAAAAATCCATTATTTGCTTTAGTCCGAAGACTACTGATGCTACTAGGGAGGCCTCATTCAAACCTTGGGCATCACTAATCAGACTGATCGGCTATCTTACATGGGGATCCCTATCACAGGAAGATAGCCTAGATGCAATGATTATATTGACCTAGAGCGTTGGGTTCGGGACCGTCTTGATGGCTGGCAAGTCACTGGGTTATTCATGATAGTAATGATTACTCTTTTATGCTCGGTCCTCATCTCTCTACCTTTTTATCACCTTTCCAATGCTACAATCCATATGACTTGTTTGAGAAGGATAGAGAGAAGCTTTAGGGACTTTCTCTGGACCTCTAGGCAGGATGATCATGGTGTTCATTTGCTGGCATGGAACACTGCTTGCTTGCCGATTTCACAGGGTAGCCTTAGAATTCAGTCTCTAACCGTAAGGAGAGAGACTCTGATTGCAAGACATGCTACACAGTTCCTTCTTGATCCGCATTCTTTCTGAAGCTCTTTTATGCGTGCCAGATATGGTGATTGGACTCCTTCTATGGATTTTCAGTCTTTATGGGGACATTCTTTTTTCTGGAAGGTGGTTTGCCGACACACTCTGACTATCTTGAACAACATCTCATGGATGATTGGAGATGGATCCTTGGTAGATGTTGTTCAGGATACGTGGATTGCTGATCTGTCCTTCTCACTCTGGTCTACTTTTATCAGTACTAATGCTCCTAGAAGCATGAGAGTTAGTAATTTGATCTCCTAATATCACTCCTCCTGTCACCTCCCCACGGTGTTCTAGTTCTTTGGCGACGAGCTCGCTCATTGGATCCTCTCTATTCCACTCATTCCGGGGCACACATCCGATACTAGATTATGGAAGAGATCTTATCTTTCCAGTGCTCCTGCCAGGGACATTATGAAGATTTATAGGGCACAGTCTTAGCACATGATGGATGAGGCATGAATTTGGCAGCTTTCCATCCATCCCAGGATTCAGTTCTTTATTTGGAAGTTTGCATGGGATTGTCTCCCCACCTATTCCCTGCTCTTTGAAAGGGGGTTGTTCATCCAGCCTACTTGCCCAGTGTACGGACAATAGGAGGAGACTACTGATCACGCCATTGTCACCTACCCCAGAGCTAGACAGATATGGTAGATTATAGGCTACCACCTTGGGAAGGATGGTACTGCTTCTCGTCGGTCTGCTCTTTTGCATAACATTCGGAGGGGTATCTAGCAGCATGCCGCCACCTGGACCTACAAAGCATATCAGGTCTGAATATCGCGGAACTTGCTTGTTTTCGCTGATGATATTGTATCTCCGCACAGAATAGCGAGAAAAACTATCTCCTTATATGCTGAATACACACTCCATCGCACTGCTACTGATTTTGACAGTCCTAGCCACTGGGGATCCTCTGCTACTTCGGTAGCGAACCGGCATACGGTTTTCATTTCTTGAAAGCCTCCACCCCTATGGATTGTTAAAATCAACTTCGATGGTAGTGTTCGGGGCAGATGTGTTGGCTCGGCATTTATAATCCGCGGGATCGATGGAGCTATGCTGGCCGCTAGAAGCCTCGGCCTTTTGGACTGTTCCATTCCTCTGGCCGAGTTTTATGCAGGCATTTCCTACACCACTCGGATCCTTCGTGCTCATAGTCTCTTCATTGAGGAGAATTCTCTTACTATTATCCGATGGATTCGGCAGGACTGCGGCGACCATGTTTCAATTAACCCTTTGTTTCATGACATCCGGTCCATCCTTCGGGCAGTTCGCAGAGTCTAGTTCCGTCATGTCTATTGGAAAGCCAACTCTGCGGCTTTCGGTAGCTTATCATTCCAGGGTTTAAATTTGGAAACAGGATGACCTCTGCCCTTTTGTACTTAAACAAATCTTGTTCTCTGATCTATCTGTGCTGGCTCGCATTAGATTAGTGTGATCACTCGCTTGTACCAAAAAAAAGTCTAAACTGAATAATTTAATTAATAAAAAAATAATTTTAAAAATAATAAAACTTTATGTGAAAATTGTATCCAGATCTTCATTGTTTAAAGAAAAAATTGTATTTTTTTAGAATAATTATTTTTCTTTGGATTGGATGCAATTTTTGATGTTTTGAAATTTGAATGGTTCATTTTTGATAGTTGTGTCCGTTTCATACGGGTATAGTCTTTTAAAATATATATAAGTAAAAAAAATTATCATTTAACCACAATCACGCACACCAAATGCCAAAAGCCATTTAAATAAAAAATATAATATAGGTATGTTAAACTTTTTTTTTGTTTATAAATTTTTTTATTAAACATGATGAGGGGTAAAATCGTCATTGCATTGTTGACCGCTCACATCGGCGATGGGGTCGCGCCCAGTCAAAATGCCATGCTGGCGCGACATTCTAGTGACAAGAGTCTCCTCATTATAAAGAAAGAGAACAAGAGGAAAAAAAGGGCCACGTCATGTGCGTCGGTTCTCCCAAGGGCCCCTTCATTAATATCCGTCAAATCAATAAAGTGGAGCATTTAATGGTGCAGAAACGGTAATAATGACTTGGCCAGTATGCCTCGGCAAATATACTTCGGCCTAACATGCCTCGGCAAATATAGTTCGGCCAATATAGTTCGGCCAATATATTTAGGCCAACATGCCTCGGCAAATATACTTCGGCCTAACATGCCTCGGAAAATATAGTTCGGCCAATATAGCTCGGTTTCCGCAACCGCGCTATAACCTTCGCACCAACGTAATTATGGCCTCATAAAGGCCATGTGCATTTACCTACTTTAAGGCATTTAATGCCTTATCTCCTTCCATCATTAAGGCGCCAGTATGCCTCGGCAAATATAGCTCGGCCAGCCTAGCATCAGCCAGCTTCAGCATAGCTCGGCCAACATAGCTCGGCCAGCCTCAGCATCAGCCAGCTTCAGCATAGCTCGGCCAACATAGCTCGGCCATCATAGCTCGGTCAGCCTCAGCATCAGCCAGCTTCAGCATAGCTCGGCCAACATAGCTCGGCCATCATAGCTCGGCCAGCCTCAGCATCAGCCAGCTTCAGCATAGCTCGGCCAACATACCTCGGCCTCCGCAACCACGCTAAGTCTTTTGCATCAAGGCATTTATGACCTCATAAAGGCCACTTATATTCACATGCTTTAAGGCATTCAATGCCTTATTTTCTTCCATGCATTAAGGCATTTATGGCTGCCACGTTGGCTCTTTATGCCTCGGCACCTACCTCCGCCGAGCCCGCCAGCCATGATGACTGAACCACAACACCTCTGCGGAATTTGGCGACCTACAATAGTGGCCTAGGGACCACGCGGCCATTGAGTCTCGATCCATCGGCCAGCTGTCCCCGCCTCCCAGCCGTCGATCCTTAACTAACCAGATACGGATCCTACCGGCCCTGTAACAACCTGATTCGAATCCGTTTCGAATCCCAACAACTTTCAGACCTCATCCAGAGCACGTCCAAAAAGTCAGGTGACAGCCTATAAATACTACCACCCTCAAGCCTCTCAGGTACGGCTATTCTACGCCCATTTTTCATTCATAGTTCTCATACTCCGCCATGAAAGCTCCCACGAGAGCTCGGAGGAACTCTTCCCGGGGGATCCTTCTCCCCATATTTGTTGATTGCTGGTCTCCACTGACTTGGGCGTCGGAGGGTGTTCCGCAGAGGGCCACCCCCAATGCCTCTCGCGTGAGGACTGTCTTGCAGGTCCGCCTAGGAGGGAGCCCACGCTGCAGCCCGATCGCGCCCGAGCCGGAGGACAGATTTCAGCGGCAATAGATTGGCGCTAGAGGAAGGGCCTCAAGTCCCGTTAAACTTGAAAAAAGGAGACAAGGATCTCGATCTGGAAGAGAACCTCTCCAATGGCTAATCGGAGAAGGGCAACTTCTGAAGCCCAGGACCGGGTCACCTCCCAGAGACCCGATCCGATGAGTATCGTGGCACTGCCACTGCTACCAGCTGAGACTCCATCACCACCAGCTGTCCCAGTGACCCAGGACCCGTTTGCCACACTGGTCCAGCAGGTCCAAACCCTGACCCGTCTAGTTCAGGAGCGCCATACAACTCCCCATCCAGTTGCAGCTACCCCTGCTCCATGCCTCCCAGAAGAGGCCGCAGCTCCTCTTTCTCCAGCCACTTCTTCTTCTGGTCCGCATGGAGTTGCGGACCCCCCATATCAACCTAAGGAGGCCAGACTAGTCCCACAAGGGCGCTGCGACAAGAATCTCCCCAGATCTCGGCGGGCCCGATCCATCTCTCCGGTGTCCTCTCGCCACGACTCGACGTCGTCTCCGCCTTCTCCCTGCCTCGGCACAACAGATCGGCTTCCATAGCCGCGCTATGCGCACTGTTGCCGCCGGGATCCGTCCTCCGACTCGGGCGCGGTCGATCTCCGGGAAGAGGGGGGTGCGGCGGACCTGCAAAAGAAGCCCACACGCGGAGGGACGCTGGGGTTGGTCCTCCGCGGAAGACCCTCCGACGCTCAAGTCAGTGGGGAAGGAATCGGCGATCAACCAGATAATGAGGAGGTGGATCTCTCCGGGAGGCCTCTCCGGGGGTGGCCAATCGGAGGCTCCAAAAAGAGGAGGAGAGTGAGAGTGGAGGTGTGCGTACAGAGCTGCGTGCGTCAAGGATCGCGTACCTGAGGGAGTCTGTTAATCTGATACTTATAGACTGTCACCTGGGGACTTGAGCATCTTCTGGAAGGTTCTGAGGTTGTTACGATACGGGGGTAGACAGAATCAGGCCGTTGTGGGGCCGTTAGAATCCACGCCTTGTCTGTTAAGGGATCGACGGCTGGGAGAGCTCTTCGATGTCTTGGGATCTGGGTGAGTAGACCTGAGGCGGTTACAATAGGTCTTAGGCCACGTCTTAACATGATTCCCTGCTCAGGGTGCGGCTCGGGTAGACTTGAGCTCTCCCGCGTCAGGTTCCGCGGAGGTAGACGTCGGGGCGTGGATCGCTGGGTAGCGGAGCTACGGAAGCCCAGAGGAGGCCGAGCTAGGGAAGCCCGGAGGAGACCGAGCTACGGAAGCCCGGAGGGGGCCGAGCTACGGAAGCCCGGAGGAGGCCGAGCTACGGAGGCCCGGAGGAGGCCGAGCTACGGAAGCCCGGAGGAGGCCGAGCTACGGAAGCCCGGAGGAGGCCGAGCTACGGAGGCCCGGAGGAGGCCGAGCTACGGAGCCCGGAGGAGGCCGAGCTACGGAGGCCCGGAGGAGGCCGAGCTACGGAGGCCCGGAGGAGGCCGAGCTACGGAGGCCCGGAGGAGGCCGAGCTACGGAAGCCCGGAGGAGGCCGAGCTACGGAGGCCCGGAGGAGGCCGAGCTACGGAGGCCCGGAGGAGGCCGAGCTACGGAGGCCCGGAGGAGGCCGAGCTAGGAAGCCCGGAGGAGACCGAGCTACGGAAGCCTGAAGGAGGCCGAGCTACGGAAGCCCGGAGGAGGCCGAGCTACGGAAGCCCGGAGGAGACCGAGCTACGGAAGCCCGGAGGAAGGCGGCGGGAGGAGGTCAGCCTTAGCCGCCTCGCACGGATATCAATGCAATGACGATTTTACCCCCCAACACATGCCCTCCACTCCCTAGTTCGAAGCGTAGGTTCGGGCGTAGGGAGTATAAGCTCAAGTGGCGCGCTCTGGATGGGACGTTTTGGCTTAAACAATCCAGGCAATGATGCCCTAATTAATGCGATAGGGCCATTGTACCTTCGGGGGTAAGGCTCCTCCACTATCGACGGTTGAGATGCGCCACACCTCGAATTCCGATCGATCGGGTGTTTGTCGAGGCGGTTCGGACGCTTTGAATGAGACGCCCCGCTCCCCAGGGCGGTTTCTTAGCGGAGAAGCGAAGTGACGGCCGCCCCACACATATATATATAGGCGTATTGTGCATGCGCGCTTGGCGTTTTCTCGTTTTGCTTCCAAGTAGGTTTTGGTCTTTCATCTTCTCCGACGCTCATTGCTTTCATCTGATACTTCTTTCAATGGCGATGAGCCCTGAAGACGTGGCCTCAGAAATCGTCGCTGAGGATTTGGGGAGGATTCATCAGAGGTATGGTCTGCCCATGGATGTGGTTTTGCGGGTGCCGGGACTTGAAGATAGGGTTACCCGGGACTTGGAGTCTGGAGTATTTGTCTATGAGGACAGTTTTAAGGCGGGTCTTCGTTTCCCTCTCCATCCCTTGGTGAAGGAGATCATGACCCACTACAACATCTGTCCATCGATGGTGGCCCCAAACAGTTGGCGGAACATCGTCGGATTTATCTCGATGTGCCACCAGATCCAAATCGTTGCGACTCTCCCCCTTTTTCGCACCTGTTATCACCTAACTCCCGGGCGGAAATCGGAGTGGACCTCCATCGGGCCCGGAGGTCTTTTAATGTCATTGCGGATAAGCCCTCTTCCATCAAGGGGTGGAAGAGTCGATTTGTGATTGCGGAGGGGAACATCGGTTCCGATTTCCCTCGACGATGGGGGGAAGTTGCGAGGGATGCGGAGACGCATCCGGCCTTATCGGCGCAGGAGGAGAGGGACCTGGATGTCCTTCGCAATGGACAGACGTTTTCGGCTAACGACCTGTTATCGGAGGGAGCTCTCTTTGCAGCCGGGCTCAGCCCTTTGGATCCTCAAGGTGAGTTTCTTTTTGCGTTGCGTTTTTCCCGATTACTGCGCTTGGGTTTGAATATGTGAACTCCGGTTTGACAGCCACGAGGTTGGCGTTGTCGAGCCTCTCCAAGAGGAAGAGAGGGAAGCGTCCGGGGAAGGTAGTGGAGCGGACAGCGGCCGACCCAAAAAGAGGGGCCACACATCCGCAAAGAGCCCGCCGGACGCTGGAGCAGCCGCTACAGAGGCGCCTGGGGCGAAGGAGGATACGGGGAGGGCGGCCGTAGCGCCCGAACCTCTCGTTTTGGAGATTTCCGACAGCTCGGATGAGGCTCCGCTGGCTCTCCGACCGCGTCTCCCATGAAGGAGGAACCCGCGACGGGTCCAGTGGAGGCGGCCGTAGTAGAGGGTCCATCGCCCCCGTGGGTCGCCACTGGCTCCAGCGGGAGAGGGGAGGAGACAGCCGCAGCGGAAGAAGTTCGGGAGGGGCCCCTGCTTGGCCTATCCGCTGGGGAATCCGGCAGCAGTGAGGTTGGGCCGTCCTCGATGGGTCAAGAGGCGGTTCAGACTGAGACCTCGGGGAGCCCGCGGAGGGGCCGCAGGTGGTGGCTACTGGAGAGGGCGCACCGGTGGAAGGAGCGCAACAAAGTGGGGGTCCCACGATCGGGGCCCCTCGAGGAAGATTTTGGGGAGGCTGGCGCTTGGGCTGGCCGAGCTATCCGAAGAGGCCCAAGCCAGGGCCCTGATGGAGGAGGCTGGAGGTTGAAGGCTTCTCAGCTGGGATCGTCCAGGCCGGTCCCTCAGGCGGGGTCGGTCAACCCAGTAGCTCGGAGGCTAGCATTGACGAGGCGTTTTCCGCCATGATAAGGTCGGTCCTGCATCCGGGTGCGGGTCCATCGACGGACGAGTTTTCCGACCGGGGGTTGGTAGATGCTGCGTTCGGGCAGCAAGGTGTAGCTGAGGGTCCATCTCCTCCCCGCCATAGATAATACGACGTTGATGAAGATGACCCGGGACTATGCTTCGAAGGTGAGTCATTTTTCCAGCGTGTCAGATGTTTCTCGATGGACTCCGTGTGGGCGCTTATTCATTTTTGTCTTTTGTAGGGTGTTTTGCTTTCCCGGGCAATTTGTTGGCGCCTAAGCTTGGCGACAGGGGCCAGTGTCCAGGCCGGAGGGAGAGTGTCGAGCTCCAGTCGCGGCTGAAGGCGTCTGAGCAATTCGGGGAGCTCATGGACACGATGGATAGGAGCTCGAGGGCGGCAAGGGCGGCACACCAAGCTGCCGTGGACGAGGTGTCCAAGCTGAAGCATAGGGTGGAGGAGTTACAGGGACTCCTGGCGAAGAGCGATGACGCATGCCGGGAGCTGGCCAAGATCAAATCGAAACACTCCGCGGAGGTGGTGCGATGCGGCGGGACCACGGCGAGAGTTTGAGCCGGTTGAGGAGAGAGGCCGACGATGAAAGAAAACGCCTGACGAGAATGTTGGGCGAGGTGGAGGAGAAACTGAAGAGGCGTGATGACGAAATCGCCGAATTGAAGGAGAACGCGAGGTGGCAACAAGGGATAATGACTCGAGTGAATGGCGAGTTATCGCAAGCTCGTGGAGAGATTGAAGCCGGACGATCGAAAATCAATACCCTACAAGAGAGGGTGGAGTTGGTCGGCGCTGACAGGACGAGGGCCCGGAGCGAGGCTGAGGAGCTGGCCGGAAGGTTGGCCAGGCGAGAGGGGGAGGTATGCTCTTATTTCACCCTCCTTGTTTTTCTATCTGGTTCCCTATGACGCCGATTATCCTTGACTTTGCCAGATGGCGAGGATGGGGTCGGAGATTCAGGCTCTCCAAAGTGCGTTCGCGTCTGCTCGCAGCAGGAGCTCGGAGCTCGAGATACGGTCTAGCGAGCTCGAGGGACAAAATGCCATCCTGAAGGCCCAGGCTGCAGAGGCCGAGAAACGGGCCGCCGAGGCCGAGAAACGGGCCGCCGAGGCCAACACGCAGTTCGCCATTCTTCAGGGGAGGCAAGACGCTATGAGCATATCCGCATTCCGTCACGGGATGGAAGAATGTAAGCAAAGGATACTTAGCGGGCACCCGGAGTGGGATCTTTCTTTTCTGAGCGTCGAGGACTCCGAAGACGGCGAGTCCGAAGAAGAAGAAGATGAAGATGAGTGCGTCGATGTTTCTGACGCCGAGCTTGGCGGCGCCCCTGGTCCCAGCAAAGCCGTAGCCTCCGAGGGACAGTCACAAACCATTACAGAGGGGGTGAAAACATCAGAGAAGGGCGAGCCTAGCCGTGCACCTGCAGACGTGGCTGAGGGTACTCCCCAAGCCGGTGGGGCTCCTGGCTCTTAGGGGCCGCTCCTGTATCTTCCCCTTTTAAACATTTGACATTTTGCAGCAAAGGGATTTCCTATTTTTATCTAAGTGTTTTTCTCGCGTGACTTTGCTGTTGTCTAGTGTTGCCTCGATCGTGAACGACCCATGGCTCGTCAATATCCTTGGGCCACCCTTAATTTGAGACCAGGAAAATGTATTGGCTCGGGTCGATCGGTAAAATGGGCCGATCTGGACCGACGAACAAGGTCGGTCGGTTGAGACAAGTTAGGTCGACTAGGACCGACATACGACATGGGTCGGCTGTGGCCGGCGGATATCATGGGTCGGCAGGGGCCGACGGATGAGGTAGGTCGGCTGGGGCCGACGGACAAAGATGGGTCGGCTGGGGCCGACGGATGAAGTAGGTCGGCTGGGGCCGACGGACAAAGATGGGTCGGCTGGGGCCGACGGATGAAGTAGGTTTTCGCGCTCCCTGCCATCCTGCCAGCGTTCTGCCATCCCGCAGGCAATTCGGTTTTTCTTTACTATAAGTGGAGATATGGCAGAGTGGGGGTATAAAGCTGTATCAGAGCTTTCCGGAAGGTGCTCCTTTCCCATATCGCACGCAACCGTCCACTATTGGACAGTACCTTTTCAAAGGACGATTTCTTGAGCCCGCCGATTTCCGAAGCGTCAGCGGATGATTTTCTACATTTAATGACTGCGATCCGGGATCAGGAAAGGATCTCCGTACACGTCCTGGCTCAGGCGGTGAGTCCGGCGCGCAGTGGGATGCTGCGCCAATTTCGGGGGACCACGTGGAGGTGTGGGACAGGTGTTTGAATCTTGGGACCTTCAGCTTTGATGGCTCGTCCCGAGTCTCTTCTGCCTATAAAAAGGGGAAAAGAGGGGTCTCGTCTGGTTATCCCCAAAGTTTCTCGTTGGAATTTTTACCACACCCGTTCCTCTGTTGCTGCGAGTGGAAGGGTCGACTTTTCCTTTCATGGGCTCCTTGCCGTCGGATAGCTGGGGCGACCGGGGAGCAGCCAAAGGACGGCTCATCCTTAGGGGACGAGTCTCGGAGACCATATGGAGAGCGCACATGGAGGGGGCAGAGATCATACGGAGAGCGCACATATGCGCTTCCGTTGTGGTCTGCGGCTCCTGCTGCGGGGGATGCGGGTCAGGAGGTGTATGGACACCTCCGTAGCACGCGCAGGCCCTCCCTCTTTCGCTGGCTTAGGTTCCCGCTCCTTCATTGAGGGGAATCCTTGCCACGGGAGGGAGAAGATGGGAGCAACCGGGTTCGGATGGTCCCCGGTTCCCTCGACTGGGTGGTGGCCCGCGATCCAGCACTCCCTTCTAGGGGAGTGGATTGGGCCTTTGGGATCCTCAGAATCAGCATCCGCGGGCCATGCCTCCTTTTGGGTCTTTTAACTCATCCTGCCCAAGCGGACTTGGCCGTTTCGTGGTTTGCATGATTTCTCGATCCGGATGTTGGAACATCATAGTTGTTTAGGCCTGCTTTGGAGCAGTTACACGGGTCTTGTATTTTGCCTTTATTTTGTACATTTCAATGTTTTTGTAACGCCTATGAGGCATTTGTAATCGATCATGATCGGCAATAAAGAGAGTTATATCCTGTTTCTCAATCTGTCTTTTCTTGTGCCGATCTCATCGCTATTTGTCGTTTGTGGGGCATAAAAATGTCCCGCTCGTCCTTAGACGAGGATCCCATGGCGCCCGAACTAATTGAGGTCCGTATGCGGCGGTGCAGATCGTTCGGCGAAATACGCTCCTTGCTCAGGTCAGGAGTTTGGTATCTTGTGCTCCGCTTTTATCGGAGCTCGGATTATTGTGAGTCGGCTCTGGCCGAAGTCCGAGGAATCTGCCCCCTTTTTGTCATGGTTTACGGATTTAGTCCCTCGAGATAGTTGAGTTTCGGGGAACGTCTTACTTGGATCCGCCAAGGTTCGAAGGATTTCGTAACTCGGCCCCGCTGAGGTTCGAAGAACTGATAGCTCGGCCCTGCCGAGGTTCGGAGAACTGATAGCTCGGCCCTGCCGAGGTTCGGAGAACTGATAGCTCGGTCCTGCCGAGGCTCGGAGAATTGATAGCTCGGCCCTGCCGAGGTTCGGAGAACTGATAGCTCGGCCCTGCCGAGGTTCGGAGAACTGGTAGCTCGGCCCTGCCGAGGTTCGGAGAACTGATAGCTCGGAGGGAGCGAATCAGTCGCCGCCGCAGGCTACGGCGTCAGGTCTGCGCGGCGCCTAATGGAGGGGGCGCTCGAGCGGAACGGGCGGCGTGTTTGTTATGCTTTTACTGGCGATGCTCTTTTCGAGGCGACAGATCGCCGATCGAGCGTTGGACTCTGCCCCCATGCGCTTTTCGAGGAAGGGGGCAATTTTAAGAGGCTTGGGGAAGCGTCGAAAGTATTTACTGCAGGGGGCGACAGATCGGGAAGACGCTCTGTTTGCACTTTTCCGATCTTACTCGGGATAGGGCGCGACTTTTTGGGTTCCGTGCGCATTAGAACGGTGACACATGGCGAATTTTCATAGGTCGGCGTCCGCGGTACGGCTGATCTGGATACCCTCCTAGCGGGTATAAATATGACCGAAGGGGACTGGATTTGGCCATCCCTCGGTTTTGAAAAAGATGGCTTCCCCAGCGCGATCGAGTGAGTTGCGTTCCTCACTTGCTAGCCCGCTGCGCCCGGAGGGGAGATCCATCTCCGTCACGGTCAGTGGGGAGAGCCTGGCGTCGGCCTTCGCGACTAATGAGCGGCTTGCGAGGGTCGCTGAACAATTTTTGGACGTATCTGTTAGGGAGACGGAAGCTTCGCGCCGGATAATGGATCGGCAGAGGGAGGAGATAGCGTCCCTGCGTCAGCAAGTGGCTGACCTGTCGGAGCGCCTGGAGGAACTGTTAGCCTCCGGGAGTGGCTCCGAATTCTGATTCGGGGACTCCCCACTTGCTTTTGCTTCTTATCGTCTCTTTGTAGTTCCCTTTTCATGAATGAAATATGGGTCTTGTTTATACATGAAGTCCCTTCCTTTGAGTTTTTATGGCTTAGGCCCGTGTGACGGATCAGGGGGCCATCGTGACCCCGTCGTTTTGGTGTGCTAGCGTAGGCTTTTTCGAATAATGGGCTATAGGGGCGTTATCCGAAAGATTTCCAGTGGCGGAGAGGGAAATCGCCCAACTCTGCCTGGGCTCTTCGGCCGACTGCGCGGGGCTAGATGGCCTCGAGAGTAACCTTGTCAACGGCGGCTTTTTCTTGCGCGTCGATGGTTTTTTACCCAACATGCTCGTCTCAAACCGGACGAAGTCCTTCGGGGACTATCTGGGGCCGTTCGGCTTTGGTCGAGGCCCATGGGTTCAGACCCTTTTGCCGGGGTTTTTAGCCCGAGTGGTTTTTACCTGGCCTTGCCATGGCTCGGTGAAACATTTTACTTGGCCCCGCCAAGGTTCGGAGACTTTGTTTTACTTGGCCCTGCCAAGGTTCAGAGATTTGTTGCTCGGCCCTGCCGAGGTTCGGAGATTTTGTTTTACTTGGCTCTGCCAAGGTTCGGAGATTTGTTGCTCGGCCCTGCCGAGGTTCGGAGATTTTGTTTTACTTGGCCCTGCCAAGGTTCGGAGATTTGTTGCTCGGCCCTGCCGAGGTTCGGAGATTTTGTTTTACTTGGCCCTGCCAAGGTTCGGAGATTTGTTGCTCGGCCCTGCCGAGGTTCGGAGATTTGTTTTACTTGGCCCTGCCAAGGTTCGGAGATTTTGTTGCTCGGCCCTGCCGAGGTTCGGAGACTTTGTTTTACTTGGCCCTGCCAAGGTTCGGAGATTTTGTTGCTCGGCCCTGCCGAGGTTCGGAGACTTTGTTTTACTTGGCCCTGCCAAGGT
This sequence comes from Calamus simplicifolius, assembly GCA_900491605.1. Classification (NCBI taxonomy): domain Eukaryota; kingdom Viridiplantae; phylum Streptophyta; class Magnoliopsida; order Arecales; family Arecaceae; genus Calamus; species Calamus simplicifolius. The sequence continues at coordinate 703,814 of UESW01003863.1, forward strand.
TCGGAGATTTTGTTGCTCGGCCCTGCCGAGGTTCGGAGACTTTGTTTTACTTGGCCCTACCAAGGTTCGGAGATTTGTTGCTCGGCCCTGCCGAGGTTCGGAGATTTTGTTTTACTTGGCCCTGCCAAGGTTCGGAGATTTGTTGCTCGGCCCTGCCGAGGTTCGGAGATTTTGTTTTACTTGGCCCTGCCAAGGTTCGGAGATTTTGTTGCTCGGCCCTGCCGAGGTTCGGAGACTTTGTTTTACTTGGCCCTGCCAAGGTTCGGAGATTTGTTGCTCGGCCCTGCCGAGGTTCGGAGACTTTGTTTTACTTGGCCCTGCCAAGGTTCGGAGATTTTGTTGCTCGGCCCTGCCGAGGTTCGGAGACTTTGTTTTACTTGGCCCTGCCAAGGTTCAGAGATTTGTTGCTCGGCCCTGCCGAGGTTCGGAGATTTTGTTTACTTGGCCCTGCCAAGGTTCGGAGATTTGTTGCTCGGCCCTGCCGAGGTTTGGAGATTTTGTTTTACTTGGCCCTGCCAAGGTTCGAAGATTTTGTTGCTCGGCCCTGCCGAGGTTCGGAGACTTTGTTTTACTTGGCCCTGCCAAGGTTCGGAGATTTGTTGCTCGGCCCTGCCGAGGTTCGGAGACTTTGTTTTACTTGGCCCTGCCAAGGTTCGGAGATTTTGTTGCTCGGCCCTGCCGAGGTTCGGAGACTTTGTTTTACTTGGCCTGCCAAGGTTCGGAGATTTCCCTGTTCAAGCAGACAACTCGGTTGTACCGAGGATTGGTAAGCAGCATCTATTTCCTTTTATGATTTATGGCAATATGGTGCATAATCGATTCACATAACAGGTTGCGGGAAAATAGATAACTGGCGAAACATAAAGGACATACCCTATTGATAGTATTTGCGGAGGTTGTCCGAGTTCCACGTTCGGGGGACGGATTTCCCATCGAGATCCTGCAGCCTGTAGGTCCCTGGCCCAATGATTTCCGTGATTTGATATGGGCCTTCCCAGTTCGGCGCCAGCTTTCCTTGCTCCAGCGGTTTGGATACAGAAGCTTTCCGGAGGACGAGGTCGCCGGGTAGGAAGGCTTTCCCCTTGACCCTGGAGGCATGGTACCGAGCCACCCTCTGTTGATAGGCGGCCGTCCTGATTCGGGCCTTCTCTCTGACTTCCTCTACCAAGTCGAGGTTGGTGCGGAGTTGCTCGTTGCTGGCTTCCTCCGAATAACTCTCCACCCGCAAAGATGGGAGGCCTATTTCCACAGGGATGACGGCCTCCGTGCCAAAAGCCATTCGGAATGGAGTCTCGCCCGTCGGGATTCTCGGAGTGGTGCGATAGGCCCACAAGACATGGTGCAGCTCATCCGCCCACCTGCCTTGGGCTCTAGAGAGGCGAGCTTTGATTCCTTGGAGGAGAGTCCTGTTGGTTACCTCGGCCGCTCCGTTGGCTTGTGGGTGCCCGACCGAAGTAAGGTGGTGACGAATTCCATGTTCTTCGCAGAATTGGCGGAATTTGGAATTGTCGAACTGCTTGCCGTTATCGGTGATTATGGTGTGGGGGAGGCCGAACCGGCAGACGATGGACCTCCACACGAAGTCTCTGGCTCGGGCTTCGGTGATTTGGGCAACTGCTTCCGCTTCAACCCACTTGGTGAAGTAGTCGATGGCGACGAATAAGAATTTTCGCTGTCCTGTCGCCAGCGGGAATGGGCCGAGGATGTCCATCCCCCACTTGGCAAAGGGCCAGGCGGAGGATATAGAAACTAGCTCGGCGGAGGGGAGCCTCTGGATGCTTGAATGTCTCTGGCAGGCGTCACAGGCTCGGACTAGGTCGTCCGCATCTTTCTGCATGGTCGGCCAATAATAGCCTTGCCGTAGCACCTTGTGGCATAGGGACCGGCCTCCCAGATGGTTGCCGCAAATCCCTTCATGTACCTCTCGCAGAGCATAGTTCGCCTCGGATGGGCGAGGCATCTGAGCAACGGCATAGAAAAAGACCGCTTATAGAGCTGGTTGTCAATCAATACGTAGTGGGTCGCCTGCAGCTTCAATTTCCTGGCCTCTCTTCGGTCGGATGGGAGCGACCCTTCTTTGAGATAGTTAAGGATGGGGTCGAACCAGGATGGTTCGGTCTCGATTTGCATCACCCGATCGGCTTCCACGATACTTGGCTTCTCCAGAGTCTCCAGATGGAATTTTTGTTCAGCATCCATCGTCTCCGTGGTTGCCAATCGGGAGAGTAGGTCGGCACGGGCGTTTTCTGATCTAGGAATTTGAATAATTTCAAACTCAGAAAAGTGAGGAAGTAGGCCGCGCACCTCTTGGAGATATCGGACCATATTGGGTTCTCGGGCTTCGAACTCCCCGCACATGGCCGGCCACCAGCTGAGAGTCGGTGAAGGCATTAAGCTTTTCCACCTTCAGGTTGCGGGCGATCCGGAGACCGGCTAACAGGGCCTCGTACTCGGCTTCGTTGTTGGAAGCCGGGAAGGAGAATCGGACACCATATTCGAAGATCATCCCCTCTGGGCTGGTGAGGACTAGACCCGCACCGGAGTGATGGGCATTGGACGACCCATCGACGTGAAGGAGCCACCGAGCTTCAGGTTTTGGTCCTTCGGGACTTTTTGGGGTAGAGCCGTCTTCCGGGATGGTGCACTCGAGGAGGAAATCGGCCAGCACTTGGGCTTTGATGGCCGGGCGAGGTTGAAAATGTATGTCATGCTCGCTTAGTTCGACGGCCCATTTGGTCATCCTCCCCGATGTTTCTGGCCGGTGGACCACCGCCTTGATGGGTTGATCGGTGAGGACCGTCACTGAATGTGCCTGAAAATAAGGCCAGCTTCCGGACCGAGGTGATCAAAGCCAGCACTATTTTCTCAATCCTGGTGTACCTCGTCTCCGCATCGCGGAGCAGCCTACTCACATAGTAGATCGGTCTTTGAATTTTGCCTTCTTGCTTGACTAGTACCGAACAAACTGCGCCCTCGGAAACGGCCAGATACAGAAACAGAGTCTCCCCTGGGACCGGACTACTAAGAAGTGGAGGCGAGCCGAGGTACTTCTTGAGATCTTGAAATGATTTCTGGCACTCAGGAGTCCACTGGAAATTCTTGGCCGATCGGAGAGTTTTGAAGAAGGGGAGGCATCTCTCGGCTGACCGAGCCACGAAGCGGTTAAGGGCCGCTATTCTCCCGGTTAGGCGCTGGACCTCTTTAATAGACGCTGGGGGCGCCATTTGTTGGAGAGCTTGAATCTTCTGAGGGTTAGCCTCGATACCTCGCTGGGAGACCATGAAGCCGAGGAACTTCCCGGAATTGACGCCGAAAGCACACTTGGTCGGGTTGAGCTTCATTCCATATTTGCGCAGCGTGGCAAAGCTCTCCGCGAGGTCCTCAACATGCCGCAGCGCTTCCTTGCTTTTGACCAGCATATCATCCACATACACCTCCATGTTCCGGCCGATTTGCTCCTTGAACACCTTGTTGACCAGCCGCTGGTAGGTCGCTCCTGCATTTTTAAGACCGAAAGGCATAACTCGGTAACAGTAGGTACCTCGGTCGGTTATGAAGGCGGTCTTTTCTTCATCCTCGGGGGCCATCCGGATTTGATTGTAGCCCGAATAGGCGTCCATGAATGACAGCATTTGGTGGCCCGAGGTGGCATCACAAGCTGGTCGATCCGAGGGAGGGGAAGCTGTCCTTCGGGCTTGCCTTGTTGAGGTCGGTGAAGTCGATGCAGATCCTCCATTTGCCATTCGATTTCTTCACCATGACGACATTTGACAACCAACTGGGTAATTCACCTCTCGGACAAAATTGGCTTTGATAAGTTTGTCGACCTCCTCTTCAATGGCTTTTTGCCGCTCTGGGGCGAAGCTCCTCTTCTTCTGCTTAACGGCCTGTGCCTCTCGTCCACATTGAGGCGATGGACGAGGATTTCTGGGTCAATCCCCGGCATGTCAGAGGCGGTCCAGGCGAAGATGTCCGCATTGCTTTGGAGGAATCTGATCAGCTCGCGACGAGGCTCTCCTTCGAGTAGCGACCCGATCCTTATGGTTCGGTCGGGCCGAGCTTCGTCTAGCGGTACTTCTTCTAGTTCTTCCGCCGGTTCTCCTCGTTGTTCGGCGAAATCCTCACGAGCGTCTAGCCCGTCGACTTCGGGCATTCTAGACTGAAGGCTCGTGACGAAACACTGCCGAGCCATGGCTTGACTTCCCCGAACCACTCCAACTCCTTGCTCGGTGGGGAACTTCATGGATAGATGCGGGATGGAGACTACCGCCTTGAGGGACATTAGACCCGGCCTGCCGAATATGGCATTGTATGGGGACCTGAGGTCGGTCACTAAGAAGTCGGTCTGTACAACGGTTACGAGGGGCCAGGTTCCTGCGCGGACCGTCAGGGTGACGATTCCTTCTGGGACGATGACGTCGCCGGTGAATCCCATCAGGGTGGAATCCACGGCTCGGAGGTTTTCCATGAGCAATTTCATCCTGGCAAACACACCGAGGTACAAAACGTTCACCGAGCTTCCACTATCGACCAGGATTCGGCTTACATCATAATTGTTCAAGTTTAGGGATACGACAAGTGCGTCCTCATGGGGAAGCTGTATCCCAAGAAGATCATCATCAGAAAAGGAAAGCTCGCCCGTGCGCGCCTTCTTGGCATCGGTGCATCACCATTGCCTCTGGAGCTCGATCCGCCGGCCTTCTTCAATCATGTTGATGCGGCCAACCACGGGCGGATTTGGTGGAGGAGGGAGTTGTGGGAGCTCAGGCTGGCGATCACCTCCTTGTGGCGGCTCAGGTGCTCTTCTGAACTGGTCCAACCGTCCCCGCCGAATCAGTCTCTCGATCTCGTTCTTCAGCTGCCAGCATTCTTCGGTGTCATGGCCATGCTCCCTGTGGTAGCGGCAGTACTTGGCGGGATCTCTCCGGGTTGGGTTCCCTCGGAGAGGCACTGGTCGGGGAAGCTGGCGCTCTATCTCCATGAGGATTTGCGCCCGGGGCACAGTCAGCGGAGTATAGCGATCGAATCGCCTGGAGGACTCCGGGAGCGATTCCTTGGCGGCAGCGGAGGGACTCTTGGACGGCGGGGCGGACTTGGCCGACGGGCAGGGCGGTGTCTGTCGGGAGCTTTGGGCTCCTGCTTCTTCCTTGCTTGCTCAGCGCGGGCCACTCTCCGCGACTCCTCGACCCTGGCGTACTTGTCCGCGAGGGCCATCATATCAGACAAACATGGGGGGTAGCTGACTTCCATGCTAAATAGAAGTCGCTCTCCTTTGAAACTCCCCCCGCAGGGCGGACATGGCCACCTCATGATTAAGGTGGTCCACCTCCAACATGGCCTTGTTGAAACGGCCAAGATAATTTCTCAAGGACTCCCCCTCTCTTTGCTTGACTTCGGAGAGGGAGTCGGATCTCCGTCGGTGGCGGCGGCTGCTGACGAACTGGCCAATAAAAAGGTGGCTCAGCTCGTCGAAAGAATCAATGGAACCCGGTTTCAGGGCGTTGAACCAGGTTCGGGCGGATCCTCTGAGGGTGGATGGGAAGGCCCGGCAGAGGATCGCATCAGATGCTCCGTGGAACATCATTATTGACCGGAAGCTGCTGAGATGGTCGTCTGGATCAGTGGAGCCGTGATAGGGCTCGACGGTTGGCAGCTTGACGTGGGAGGGAATCACTTCCTCCATGATCTCCTTAGAGAAAGGGATGCCCTGCTCTGCTTTGGGCTGAGGCAGATGGGTCTGCTTGGCGGCGTCCAGCTCCTGACGCATTTCTTGGATCTGACGGCGGATCTCCTCCTCGCCGGCGAGAGGAGCAGCCGGACGGGAGAACCGCAAGGAGGGCGTCGAATCATGGTGAGACGTTGCCGGAGAGAGGGAGCGGGCTCGCCGAGATCTGGGAAGATCTCTATCGTAACCGGTTCGAGGGACCGGTTTGTCCCCCCTGGGGCGATGTGGGGGATCCGCTGATTCACACGGATCAGAGGAGGAGGTTGCCGGTGAAGAAGAAGTCGCCGCTTCTTTCTGGGGTGTGAAGCAGGAGGAGGTGCAAGACGCTCCTGGACCAAGTGGGTGAGAGCCTGGACTTGTTGGACCAGCGTAGCAAACTGGTCCTGGGTCACCGGAATGGCAGGCGGCGACGGAGTCTCGACAGGCGGGGGTTGCGGTGCCGTGGTGCCGGTCGGATCAGGCCTTTGGGAGGCGACCTGATCCTGAGCATCAGAGGCTGCTCCTCTCTTCCGGTTGGCCATCAGAGAGGTTCTTCTCCGGATTAAGATCCTTGTCTCCTTCTTTCAAGTTTTGATGGGACTTGAGGCCCTTCCTCTAGCGCCAATCTGTTGCCGCCGGGATCCGTCCTCCGACTCGGGCGCGGTCGATCTCCGGGAAGAGGGGGGTGCGGCGGACCTGCAAAAGAAGCCCACACGCGGAGGGACGCTGGGGTTGGTCCTCCGCGGAAGACCCTCCGACGCTCAAGTCAGTGGGGAAGGAATCGGCGATCAACCAGATAATGAGGAGGTGGATCTCTCCGGGAGGCCTCTCCGGGGGGTGGCCAATCGGAGGCTCCAAAAAGAGGAGGAGGAGAGTGAGAGTGGAGGTGTGCGTACAGAGCTGCGTGCGTCAAGGATGCGTACCTGAGGGAATCTATTAATCTGATACTTATAGACTGTCACCTGGGGACTTGAGCATCTTCTGGAAGGTTCTGAGGTTGTTACGATATGGGGGTAGACAGAATCAGGCCGTTGTGGGGCCGTTAGAATCCACGCCTTGTCTGTTAAGGGATCGACGGCTGGGAGAGCTCTTCGATGTCTTGGGATCTGGGTGAGTAGACCTGGGCGGTTACAATAGGTCTTAGGCCACGTCTTAACATGATTCCTGCTCAGGGTGCGGCTCGGGTAGACTTGAGCTCTCCCGCGTCAGGTTCCGCGGAGGTAGACGTCGGGGCGTGGATCGCTGGGTAGCGGAGCTACGGAAGCCCGGAGGAGGCCGAGCTACGGAAGCCCGGAGGAGACCGAGCTACGGAAGGGCCGAGCTACGGAGCCCGGAGGAGGCCGAGCTACGGAGGCCCGGAGGAGGCCGAGCTACGGAGGCCCGGAGGAGGCCGAGCTACGGAGGCCCGGAGGAGGCCGAGCTACGGAGCCCGGAGGAGGCCGAGCTACGGAAGCCCGGAGGAGGCCGAGCTACGGAAGCCCGGAGGAGGCCGAGCTACGGAAGCCGGAGGAGACCGAGCTACGGAAGCCCGGAAGGCGGCGGGAGGAGGTCAGCCTTAGCCGCCTCGCACGGATATCAATGCAATGACGATTTTACCCCCCAACACGCACCAAAGCATTTATGGCCTCATAAAGGCCATGTGCCTCTACCTGCTTTAAGGCATTTAATGCCTTATCTCCTTCCATCATTAAGGCATTTATCTCCTTTTGCGTGAGGAAGGATGGCGTCGTAAAGCCAAGACAAGGAGTTCTTGACTCCATGCTTCACAGAAGTCCAACGTCCAGCTTCAACCTCGGCTAGTGGATCTACCGCACCACACAGAGAGTTCCCACAGGCGAGACCCCATTTCGGAGGGCCTTCGGCGTAGAAGCTGTCATCCCCGTGGAGATAGGACCCCCCTATCCGCGGATGCTATCATGCCTCCAGAGTGAAAGGGAGATCTTTCTCGCCCAGCGATCTTGTCCTCCGGAGAGCACCCGTCTCCAAACCGCTAGAGCAAGGAAAGCTAGCTCTAAACTGGGAAGGCCCCTATCAAGTGACGGAGATCATTGGACCGGGAACCTACAAGCTGCAAGATCTAAACGGAAAGTCTGTCCCCCAGACGTGGAACTCAGATAATCTCCGTAAGTATTATCAATAGGGTATGTCCTCTATAAGTCCATTTTGATATGCCTTATTATACCTTCCTGTCGGCACGTATTTTCGTAATTTGCAATGTGAATCATCACACATTATGTTGCCAAAGATTGCGAAAAGAAACAGGTGCTGCTCACCAATCCTCGGCACGACCGAGTTGCCTATTTGCACAGGAAATCTCCGAACCTTGGCAGGGCCAAGTAAAAATCTCCAAACCTTGGCTGGGCCGAGCAACAAAATCTCCGAACCTCGGCTAGGCCGAGCAATGATCTCTGAAGCCCCGGCCAGAGCCGGAGTGCATCTCTCATTATCGGAAGCTCCGGCCAAAGCCGGAGTGCATCTCTCACTATTGGAAGCCCCGGCCAGAGCCGGAGTGCATCTCTCATTATTGGAAGCCCCGGCCAGAGCCGGAGTGCATCTCTTATTACTGAAAGCCCCGGCCAGAGCTGGAGTGTATCTCTCATTACCAGAAGCCCCGGCCAGAGCCGAAGTGCGTAAGCCCCGGTCAGAGCCAGAGTGCATCTCTCATTATCGGAAGCCCCGGCCAGAGCCGGAGTGCATCTCTTATTACCGGAAGCCCCGGCCAGAGCCGGAGTGCATCTCTCATTATCGGAAGCCCCGGCCAAAGCCGGAGTGCATCTCTCACTATTGGAAGCCCCGGCCAGAGCCGGAGTGCATCTCTCATTATCGGAAGCCCCGGCCAAAGCCGGAGTGCATCTCTCACTATTGGAAGCCCCGGCCAGAGCCGGAGTGCATCTCTTATTACTGAAAGCCCCGGCCAGAGCCGGAGTGCATCTCTTATTACCAGAAGCCCTGGCCAGAGCCGAAGTGCGTAAGCCCCGGTTAGAGCCGGAGTGCATCTCTCATTATCGGAAGCCCCGGCCAGAGCCGGAGTGCATCTCTCACTATTGGAAGCCCCGGCCAGAGCCGAAGTGCGTAAGCCCCGGCCAGAGCCAGAGTGCATCTCTTATTACCGAAAGCCCCGGCCAGAGCCGGAGTGCATCTCCTATTTATCTAAAACCTCGGCCAAGACCGAGTGACATATGAGAACCCTCGGCTAAAAGCTGAGGAAGTTTGTTATCAATCTTGGAAGGCTCGGCAACACCGAGTATTTTATTATTTGAAGCCTCGGTTACAACCGAGTAGCATCCTGGGAAGGCTCGGCAACAACAAGTAATATATTTCTAAAGGCTCGGCAACAACCGAGTAATAAATTTCCAGAGCATCGGCCAAAGACCGAGTGATATATTTCTGAAGGCTCGGCAACAACCGAGTAATAAATTCATCCATAAAAGTATGCTCTTTCTATACCCATTTTTATTCATTGAATTAAATTCTGTTTTTAAAGGCCTGCGAAATTCTTATAACTCTCCTTGAAAGATGCAATAAGAAGCAGGTCGTATAAATCCTCGGCCGGGCCGAGCAACAAAATCTCCGTACCTTGGCAGCGCCAAGTAAAATATAATCTTGAAGGCTCGGCTACAACCGAGTAACGGTCTCCGAACCTTGGCAGCGCCAAGTAAAATATAATCTTGAAGGCTCGGCAACACCGAGTATTTTATTATTTGAAAGCCTCGGTTACAACCGAGTAGCATTTTTGAAGGCTCGGCAACACCGAGTAATTTATTTGGAAGCCTCGGTTACAACCGAGTAGCATCTTGGAAGGCTCGGCAACACCGAGTATTTTATTATTTGAAAGCCTCGGTTACAACCGAGTAGCATCTTGGAAGGCTCGGCAACACCGAGTATTTTATTATTTGAAGCCTCGGTCACAACCGAGTAGCACTTTGGAAGGCTCGGAAACACCGAGTAATTCATTATTATTTGAAGCCTCGATTACAACCGAGTAGCACCTTGGAAGGCTCGGCAACACCGAGTAATTCATTATTATTTGAAGCCTCGGTTACAACCGAGTAGCATTTTTGAAGGCTCGGCAACACCGAGTAATTTATTTGGAAGCCTCGGTTACAACCGAGTAGCATCTTGGAAGGCTCGGCAACACCGAGTATTTTATTATTTGAAGCCTCGGTTACAACCGAGTAGCATCTTGGAAGGCTCGGCAACACCGAGTAATTTATTATTTGAAGCCTCGGTCACAACCGAGTGGCAATTAATATTTGAAGCCTCGGTTACAACCGAGTAGCATCTTGGAAGGCTCGGCAACACCGAGTATTTTATTATTTGAAAGCCTCGGTTACAACCGAGTAGCATCTTGGAAGGCTCGGCAACACCGAGTATTTTATTATTTGAAAGCCTCGGTTACAACCGAGTAGCATCTTAGAAGGCTCGGCAACACCGAGTATTTTATTATTTGAAAGCCTCGGTCACAACCGAGTGGCAATTTATTATTTGAAGCCTCGGTTACGACCAAGCAGCAATTAATATTTGGAAGCCTCGGTTGCAACCGAGTAGCATCCTGGGAAGGCTCGGCAACAACAAGTAATATATTTCTAAAGGCTCGGCAACAACCGAGTAATAAATTTCCAGAGCATCGGCCAAAGACCGAGTGATATATTTCGATATATTTCTGAAGGCTCGGCAACAACCGAGTAATAAATTCATCCATAAAAGTACGCTCTTTCTAACCCATTTTTATTCATTGAATTAAATTTAGTTTTTAAAAGGCCTGCAAAATTTTTTATAACTCTCCTTGAAAGTTACAATGAGAAGCAGGTCATAAAAAGCCCCGGCCAGAGCCGGAGTGCATCTCTTATCATAAAAAGCCCCGGCCAGAGCCGGAGTGCATCTCTTATTATTAAAAGCCCCGGTCAGAGCCGGAGTGCATCTCTTATGATAAAAAGCCCCGGCCAAAGCCGGAGTGCATCTCTCATTATCGGAAGCCCCGGCCAGAGCCGGAGTGCATCTCTTATGATAAAAAGCCTCGGCCAAAGCCGGAGTGCATCTCTCATTATCGGAAGCCCCGGCCAGAGCCGGAGTGCATCTCTTATCATCAAAAGCCCCGGCCAGAGCCGGAGTGCATCTCTTATCATCAAAAGCCCCGGCCAGAGTCGGAGTGCATCTCTTATCATCAAAAGCCCCGGCCAGAGCTGGAGTGCATCTCTTATTATTAAAAGCCCCGGCCAGAGCTGGAGTGCATCTCTTATGATAAAAAGCCCCGGCCAAAGCCGGAGTGCATCTCTCATTATCGGAAGCCCCGGCCAGAACCGGAGTGCATCTCTTATCATCAAAAGCCCCGGCTAGAGCCGGAGTGCATCTCTTATCATCAAAAGCCCCGGCCAGAGTCGGAGTGCATCTCTTATCATCAAAAGCCCCGGCCAGAGCTGGAGTGCATCTCTTATTATTAAAAGCCCCGGCCAGAGCCGAAGTACATCTCTTATTATCAAAAGCCCCGGCCAGAGCAGGAGTGCATCTCTTATTATCAAAAGCCTCGGCCGAAGACTGAGTGATATATTTCTGCAGCCTTGGCCAATCCGAGTGATACAGCACTAAAGCTTCGTCCCAGCCGGATAATTTCTCGGACACTCTAGTGCAACTAAAGCACCTCATTTTACTTCAGCAAGAGGGCCGCCCAGACCTTTCTCTAACCTACACAAAGATAAAAACTTCCTCTACAGAGGATCGAATGACACGTCCCCTAAATAAGATTGCTCCAGAATTCTACTCCCTATATCCGAAATTACACTTCGGACTAGGGAGTGGGGGCATGTGATGAGGGGTAAAATCGTCATTGCATTGTTGACCGCTCACATCGGCGATGGGGTCGCGCCCAGTCAAAATGCCATGCTGGCGCGACATTCTAGTGACAAGAGTCTCCTCATTATGAAGAAAGAGAATAAGAGGGAAAAAAGGGCCACGTCATGTGCGTGGGTTCTCCCAAGGGCCCCTTCATTAATATCCGTCAAATCAATAAAGTGGAGCATTTAATGGTGCAGAAACGGTAATAATGACTTGGCCAGTATGCCTCGCAAATATACTTCGGCCTAACATGCCTCGGCAAATATAGTTCGGCCAATATATTTAGGCCAACCTGCCTCGGCAAATATACTTCGGCCTAACATGCCTCGAAAAATATAGTTCGGCCAATATAGCTCGGTTTCCGCAACCGCGCTATAACCTTCGCACCAACGTAATTATGGCCTCATAAAGGCCATGTGCATTTACCTACTTTAAGGCATTTAATGCCTTATCTCCTTCCATCATTAAGGCGCCAGTATGCCTAGGCAAATATAGCTCGGCCAGCCTCAGCATCAGCCAGCTTCAGCATAGCTCGGCCAACATAGCTCGGCCATCATAGCTCGGCCAGCCTCAGCATCAGCTAGCTTCAGCATAGCTCGGCCAACATAGCTCGGCCATCATAGCTCGGTCAGCCTCAGCATCAGCCAGCTTCAGCATAGCTCGGCCAACATAGCTCGGCCATCATAGCTCGGCCAGCCTCAGCATCAGCCAGCTTCAGCATAGCTCGGCCAACATACCTCGGCCTCCGCAACCACGCTAAATCTTTTGCATCAAGGCATTTATGACCTCATAAAGGCCACTTATATTCACATGCTTTAAGGCATTCAATGCCTTATTTTCTTCCATGCATTAAGGCATTTATGGCTGTCACGTTGGCTCTTTATGCCTCGGCACCTACCTCCGCCGAGCCCGCCAGCCATGATGACTGAACCACAACACCTCTGCGGAATTTGGCGACCTACAATAGTGGCCTAGGGACCACGCGGCCATTGAGTCTCGATCCATCGGCCAGCTGTCCCCGCCTCCCAGCCGTCGATCCTCTAACTAACCAGATACGGATCCTACCGGCCCTGTAACAACCTGATTCGAATCCGTTTCGAATTCCAACAACTTTCAGACCTCATCCAGAGCACGTCCAAAAAGTCAGGTGACAGCCTATAAATACTACCACCCTCAAGCCTCTCAGGTACGGCTATTCTACGCCCATTTTTCATTCATAGTTCTCATACTCCGCCATGAAAGCTCCCACGAGAGCTCGGAGGAACTCTTCCCGGGGGATCCTTCTCCCCATATTTGTTGATTGCTGGTCTCCACTGACTTGGGCGTCGGAGGGTCTTCCGCAGAGGGTCACCCCCAACGCCTCTCGCGTGAGGACTGTCTTGCAGGTCTGCCTAGGAGGGAGCCCACGCTGCAGCCCGATCGCGCCCGAGCCGGAGGACAGATTTCAGCGGCAACAAAACATTTTCAACTTTGAATGTTTATTTTCTCACAGTATATTGTTAGAAAGTTTTATTATTTTTTTCATTTTCAAATAAAAATAAATAAAATCATTCTTTGCCTTGCATTTTGATACCACAATCAAACTTTCAAACCTCAACGAACGCTTGCAAGCATAGCCCTTATATTTCCTTTTTTTTCCTATTTATAAATACTTTTCTCGATGTTGTAGTTGATGATGGCCTGGTAGTGGCTTTATTTATCGCCAGAACCTAACGTGGATGACATCTTGCCTGGGGTAAATTAAAGATTCCTCAGGAATTTCTCATTGCTGCTCGCTGCGATAATTGCCGGTGAAATTATTTTTCAAAAGTGCAAGAAGTTTCTGTTTTCAAGTCTTTATTATTTACTGATCCTTACCAATAATAATTTTCATAAATATGATAGGATAGATATATAATTTTATTATACTAAAAATAAATATAAACTAAACTATATTTGAATATAACAAAGCTTATATCTATTTTTTATTTTTAAATTCACATAATTTATAAATTTTAAAGATAAAATATTAAACTAATTTAGAATTCGAATGCATGGATGAAATTGATGAAAAATGAGCTTTGTTTTTGTTTTGCTGTACATAATATTATCATTAATAATAATATTATTATTTATTTAAATATTTGTTGTTATACTTCTATCTATTTTCTTGCATGTTACATGCATTAGAATCAATAAAGACCAAGGTTTTGAAAATCAAATCGGGCTGACTGGTCAAGCAGTCTAACCAAGAATCAATCATCAGTTCGATCCAGTTTTATTATTAAAGTTAACTTTTATATGACTCGATAAAAATTAAAAAAATTCATTGAAACAACTACGTTTCAAAGAATCAGTACAATTTTAATTTTTAGATATTTAGTTTTGATAAATAAAATTAAAATTAAATTTTTTTAAATTTTTAATTTTTTTACTTAAATTGATATTTATATTTTATTATTTTTATATTATTAAATTAAAAATTAATTATAATATATTCAGTCCAATTAAATTGATTTATTCAGTCGAGTCAATTGACCCATGACCTAAATGTATTATTTGGTATGATTTTTAAAACATTGATAAAAGACTTAAAGAGAAAAGCTTTTAATTTCAAATATAATATAAAACGTTTGCCATGCAATAAATCTCACGCATTACCCAGTCAATGGTTCATTGAACGCAAATTAGTTGCGCATCACTATCTGAATTGTTTGGGCGTGGTTTTGTCCCCGCTGGTCCCCTTTGTCTTCCAGCCAATTCCATCGTACGGTCGGAGTTGCGCTCACATCGATCATTCCACGTTTAACAACTACTTCGAGTTTAGCTATCGACAATATCAATTTTATTCTCGAACATATATATATATAATATCCACAAAACTAGTTGTACAAGGGAAACAAGATCATGTGATTCATTACGGATAGTATTGCAACCGCGTCTCCAATCGAATCGAACCACATTTGGCTCGGGACCATTCGTTAGTCGAAGACATATTCGTTCAGAACAAATTGGAATCTAGCAATGAGAAAACTTCAGTCAGGACTGTGAATGTAGGACATTTTACGGAGGGAGACGTAAAATCCGAATGAGTTTCACGTGATGCTGCCCCGAGTTGGTACGGTACCACCGCTTAAAAGCCAAAGCCAGCGGCTAAGCGAGTAGTACTACCCCACACCCGGTAACGTGACTTCCGCTCGGCATTTTACGATGATATGCTACATCGAGGTGAACCTTGAGTCTCAGTCTGAGGCTGGGGCCGTGGCGCTGCTCGGCGTTTGCCCCCACGGCCTCGGGCGCCCCACCGGACCATATTCCACCCGCGGGGCCCACAGAGCGTGACATGTGAAGCGCTGCCGGGCCCATCGGAGTTCAGTGGCAACCCATGAAGATGGAACACGTCATCGCAGGCATTAAAGGCTCTCCGGGGGACGGGAGGGGACCGGAGGACAGATGGGCACCCCTCCGCGTACTTGCAGTCTTCTAACCGGGCGAGTGGGGTAAAAATTAAAACTTTTTTTTTTTAAAAAAGGAAGCGACGTTACCGCTCGCTGACACCTTGAGAGGAGCGGCCGGGAGGTCGAGTCCACATCGCCTTGTCTCATTGTGCCGCGAAATGCGGAGTACAGTCTCCCCCTCTCTCTCTTCTCTCTCTAATGATGGCTCTCGTTGAGAGGAGACGAAGATCCCGTCCGTACCGGGGCGGATATCGCGACTTCCCTCCGACCCCATTAGGGCGGTAATTTGAAGTCCGTTCCGGACTTAACGTGGGAGTCGAGTAACGGGGACGGTGACCGGCCTCCTTTTACGCTCTTCTGACCGGCCTTTGCCAGTTTGCTTATCGGCCACACTCGCCGACCAGTCAGAAGCTCCGGTCCTGGAAATCAGAGCCCCGCGCTACGAGCTCGACTCTGGGGGGCATTGTCCCTCCGGTAAGCTTACCTCCTCCCTCCCCACCTCCTGTCTCCACCGATGAGATCAAAAATACCGTCCGGGCGGGTCTCCAGCTTTACCGTTATGCTCCATCCGCTCCGATTTGGTGACAATTTCGAAGCATCAGCTGTCTCATGGCATACAGCAATCAGCTTCATGTGATGGCGTGTTATGATCAGATCTGTTGCATCGCGTGACTACGTTGGGACAAGTCATCGAAGAATGGTGTGTGCTGTGTTGGCTTTTTTTTCTCTTCTCTCTCTCTCTCTCTCGACTCACTGCGCCTGTCTCCCGATGGCGTACAAGGAAAAGACGTAACGGAAGGCTTTAATTTTTTGTTTGTTGTTGAACGGTGATCTTGAGAGGAAAGGAATGGGCCGTGCTCACGGTGCATCACTGCGACTGCTCGCTTCTCTACAACGTCGTCGTGCTCCCGAAGATGACGACAGCACATTCTCCGCTGACATCACCACCGACCGACCCCAGAAACTCCTCAAAGTGACTGAGCCCCCCAACCCTCCTTCCTTTCGTCTCCCCGGCAGCGCTTCGTCTTTTCCCTTCGCGTGCCCTTCTTTCGCGCTGCTGTCAGGGCCCCGGCTATTTATACCCCACCTTCTGACCTGCTTGCATTCTCCCTTTCTCCATTCTCCGAGCTCTTTTCTCCTGTTCTCTCTCTCTCTCTCTCTCTCTCTCTCTCTCTCTCTCTGTGCGCTTCTCATATCTGCTCTGGAGTTCAAGGAGGACGGCGTTAGCATTGTTTTAGAGCTGTAAGAGATTTCTTTGTCTTCTCTTTCTATTTTTGTAGCTGTAGTTGTGGTTTTCCATCATTTATCTGGGAATTTTATAAGGAAGCGAATGTGGGATGCTGCGAGTCTCGTTGGTCTGTTAATCTACGCTTCTCCCTGGTATTTTAATATGATGTCAGGCAGCAGTGTAAGATCTGCTCTTATTTAACATTTTAACTGCTGCACTTTACGTCTTTTCAGGAAGTTGAGATTTTGAAACCCTTGATGATGGATAAGAATGATGTCTTGGGCTTCACGGTTTCATGTCTTTCTTTGTGCATTTGGAGTACTTTTATATGGACTTAAACCAAGTGGCTGGCTTCCTCAGGCTGCGTTCCATCCTGACAGTTCTAATTAACGACAGTAATTCTTCGTGTCAACTAAACTTTCTTCCGAATCTCTTAGATCCACCGCGGATCCATGGTTTTTTTTTTTTTTTTCTTTCCGCCTTCACGGATCGCTTGTTCGTCCTTTATTTAAAAATGGAATTCTCCTCATTTAATCAAAAATTAATGGTTGCGGTGTTGGATCTGGTTGACCTGTAGATCTTGATTTACTTGAATCCTTGATATAACATGGATGTTGTTGTTCAATTAGCCTCATCTGTTGTCTGTTGCTGATGATATGACATTTTGCAAATCTTTACTCTAGATGACAGATATAATATTTAATGCAACCAAAAAAAAAAGGTAAAAAATTAATATTTGAGTGTTTTTTGTGATGCATGTTTGCTTTTTTTTACACAAATATATATAAGTGCTTTCTCTCACGCACACTTCATCTGATGTTCCTATTTTGGACTCATTATATATAGATCACAATTAGACTCACTAATACAGTTTTATGTGGAGATTAAGACATCTATTTGGTGATTTTTACTCATGTCCTCAGAAAATCATATCCTTGAGTATACCCCTGCTGTGCTCCTGCTCACAGCAAATTTGGATTCCTCCCGGTTTCCATATTTGCTAAATAAACATGTAACCCATGCAGGTTGACATTTGTCATTACAGCTGATCTAGCAGTCCACCATTAGTTTTGCTTTTATCTTACCCTTTCTAAATGCATGCATCTGTCCGTTTCAACTGTGCTGGTTTGCCATTTTTCGTACAGACAGGGAGTCATCTTAATGCCTTGCATACAGATTTGGTTCGCAATATTAACTGTTCAACACTGTTCCGAGACGTTGATATTTGTTTCGTATTGGGGGTAAAGTGATTTCTTGAATACTATTCGTATGATGCTCGCCACCTTTGGCTAATTGAATGCGCGCGTGCTTTCTGTGGTTAGTTGTCAATATTGTTATCAGTTTCTTTCGGTTGTGTTGGTCTGGACTCTGAAGTCTATTAGCGATACATGAATGTTAATTAAAGCGTTCATATATATACTCTGCTTAATCCTTTGCAGCAGCAGCAGCAGCAGCCGGGATTAATCTAGCGCCTGTTTTGCTTGCTAGGGGCCTCTCGCACCAATGGAATATTATTCCTTGTTGATTTATTCTGTTCTCTTCTCTTCTTTATCTTTGTGCTGGATTCGTACGTACGTGGTAGTGTTACGTACATGGTTATATATGTCTTCATGATTTGCTGCTATCAATCAAACTCTTTTTTTTTTTTTGAAGGATTAGGATTCTTGCACCAGCTGCTGCTGCTGTTATAAAAGATAAAGGTAGTCTGGCTGCCTTTGTTTCGGATACGTTATGAGGAACCCGAGGGGATGGGCGCTGGGCACTGGAAATGAAGGAAAGGCAGCGCTGGAGAGGTGAAGAGGACGCAATCTTGAGCGCATACGTGAAGCAGTATGGTCCCCGGGAGTGGAACCTTGTGTCCCAGCGAATGAATGTGCCCCTTCACAGGGATGCCAAGTCGTGCTTGGAGAGGTGGAAGAACTACCTTAAGCCTGGCATCAAGAAGGGCTCACTTACGGAGGAGGAGCAGCGGCTGGTAATCAGGCTCCAGGCCAAGCACGGGAACAAGTGGAAGAAGATCGCCGCGGAGGTCCCGGGGCGCACTGCCAAGAGGCTTGGCAAGTGGTGGGAAGTCTTCAAGGAGAAGCAGCAGAGAGAGCAAAGAGAGAGCCGCAAACCTGTTGCGAGCTCCTTCGAGCAGGGGAAATACGACCGGATTCTCGAGAACTTTGCAGAGAAGTTGGTTAGAGAGCGACAGATCACCCCATTGCTCATGGCTGCACCGCTACTTCCTCCATGGCTTGCAAACTCCAACAGCTCCCACAGACCACCTTCCTCCTCGCCTTCTGTTGCTCTGACTCTCTCCCCTTCCACTGTGCCTCCTCCTCCTCCTGCACCGATACCCTGGCTTCAGCAGGCAGAGCGTGGGTCCGACAGCAGCAACTTGGGCTTGTTGGCCAGTTCACAGCAGAACATGGTATCAGGAATGCCTTCGGTAGAAGGTCAGGTTGTTTCGGAACTGGTTGAGTGTTGCAGGGAATTGGAAGAAGGGCATCGAGCTTGGGTGGCGCACAAGAAGGAAGCATCATGGAGGCTGAAGAGGGTCGAGCTGCAGCTGGAGTCAGAGAAGGCTTGCAAGAGGAGGGAGAAGATAGAGGAGGTCGAGGCTAAGGTGAGGGCACTTCGGGAGGAGCAGCAGCTGGCACTGGAGAGGATTGAAGCGGAGTACAAGGAGCAGATCGTTGCATTGAGGAGGGATGCTGAAGCTAAGGAACAGAAATTGGCAGAGCAGTGGGCAGCGAAGCACATGCGGCTCACCAGGTTTCTTGAGCAGATGGGCTGTCGTCAATGGCCGGGGACTCACGAGATCAATGGACGGTGAGGTGGTGAATTCTAGCAGGGGAGGCGTTTTTGAGGTCGATCGCTTGATCAGGGACCCTTATTAGTCTTTCTTTGTATGATTGTTCTCTTTAAGGAACCGATCGAACACTAGTTGGTCGATGTATTATTGTTCTTGTGGTTTAGTTGTTGCCAGCCGATTATTACTGTGATAAAAACCGTCTGTTTTTAGTTTGTCAGTGGACGAAAGAGACAACCATGCTTTTATCTTGCTGGCTGTGTGTTCTATCTCAATAATTTTGCTGTTCTATATATCTCAATAATATGGATATAATCATAATATCATCATAAAGTTCGGGAAGTAGTAGGACTATTTGTTATTTCGTACCAGAGGATGGATGGCTAAAAAATTCTTATCCACATCAACGAAGAGGGGGCCAAACTTTCCACTAAATGAAACTTGGGGATGGTCGTCACAAGGTTTCCCTCGGTAATAAATTAATGTAGTTAAATGGCAATATCTACTGACAACATTGGATTGTATCTCTTTTTCTATTAAGAATTTGGGAGTGTATATCTTCTACCAACCATATACGTTAAACGATTTAAATATATTATCTTTAGCTTTGGGACCATATCTATTAACTATTATTTATGGCAGCATGGGAAGACTTCTTGGAGCGTTCACCTCCTTACAAATTTTCAATTTAAAGATAATGTCTCCTTTCACTTATTTTAAAAATTAGGCGAACATATACTTTTAATCCTCAACAAAATTCATATTAGTTTTCAAACTATTAATCATCAGAGTTTAATCCCTCGTGTTTTAAGAATATTATATCTTAATATCCTTCATAATATATAACAAAACATGAGGAATGCAATATTTTTAAAATATAAAAGATTAAATTATAGTAATTAAAAATTTAAGAATTAAAATGAATTTTGAGTGAAAGTTATAAGGATCAAAGTATATTTTTATCTTAAAAAAATTTATATGTCAGTCCGTGCTTTGACTAACATTTGACGTGGAGGCCTACTCATATTTTGTTGGTCTCTTATGCTATTTGGGAATTTTGGAGTATATCGCTATTCATTGTATATAAAAGAGGTTCCAATGTAGTGTGATGCACACATTATAGTCCACCAAAAAAACTGTGCTTGGGTTTGAGATTGGCCAATGAGAGATCTGAATGCCAAGAGGTTTCTATTAATAATAAACTAATGCAATGAGATGGCGGCAATTATCGATCATATTTAGACCACATCAGTTTCTACTGACAAATTTTGGGATAAATCTCTTCCTTTCATATAGGTTAAAAGATTTAAATACAGTGACGATATATGCTTGATCGAAGAATTTTGATGGCATCTTTCGCTATCGATCCTTGTCAATATGGCTAGACTAATGCGGCTGTTTGCAAGGACATGAAATTTGCTTTATATAATTTTAGAATTATTGCCCCTTACAAATTTTTTAATCAAAGAGAAATCGGCCCTCGCTCATTTTAAACAATTAGGTCGTATTTGATTTCCAAAAATTTTCTATTTCTAATTTTTTTATATTTTGAAATCAATTTTAATTTTCAATCTTCTAATTTCTAAAAAAGTATTTTTGGTAGGCATGATAAAAAAATATTATATATTATTTTTTGAATTTTTTGCTTGCCACACATATTTTACTAAATTTTTTTGAAAATAAAAATAATAATGATGACAAAATATGTTTCTATTGTTATCAATTTAGGAAAAATAGAAATATTTTTTATTTTTAAAATAAAAACGATGGCGTTGCCAAACGCACATCCAAATCCAATTTATATTCAAATAGATCATATTTTTGTAATCCAAGCCTAATTCAAATAACTTTAGTTTAGTTTGGATTATATATTTGGATATGTTTCAATTAGAAACAGGCCAATCCAATCCACTTGCAATCCTATTAACGAACAATAATCAATCCTATGCTGGTTGGACTGAAGAGAGGAAACAGGTCTTATTGTTTAAAAGAAAACAAGGGAAA
Source organism: Calamus simplicifolius (assembly GCA_900491605.1). NCBI lineage: Eukaryota > Viridiplantae > Streptophyta > Magnoliopsida > Arecales > Arecaceae > Calamus > Calamus simplicifolius. The sequence continues at coordinate 724,816 of UESW01003863.1, forward strand.
ACAAGAAAATTACATGCTTTAGAATCAAATAGTAACAAAATTCTCGGCATTCTAGGCATATTGTTAAATGTAGTAGGGTCTCCCTTATCACTAAGTTTCAAAAATATGCTTTAATTCGTTGACAATGATAGCATCCTATGGGAACAAAACAAACATCAAAAATTTATGTAGCTCAACACTCATCCATTAGTAGCCATTCTTGTTCTTGCACAAGATGCTCCTATAACTATGTACATCAGCGAAAAACTTGAGAGACATGCGAAAGGAGAATGTGTATATTGATTGCGATCACATATCAGTATTGTAGAAAGGATATGTAGATTGTGTTATAACCATATAATTGCAATGAATAAATGTTTATGATGTTGCAAAGATATTACTAAATTCTTCTTACTTTGAATGTTTCAAGGATGAAACATTTTAAATTTTTTAAAATTTTAAGTATTTTAAACCACAGCATTTTAAAATTTCAGAATTTCATAAGTTTTTATTTGAATAGATGTTCTTGAAAATAAAATTTTATCTAAGAATTGTAAAGTTTTCTATAAATATTATTTTATAATAATTATATAAATTAATATAATTTTACACAAACATTTTAATATTTTATGTAAATATGAAAATTATGAAATAAAAATTAACATGTATTTCAATAATACTCATTAGTATTTATTATTTCAATTTTAATATTTATTGTTAATATTAAAATATTTATTTCGATATTATTATTTATGCAATATTATATATAATATATATGTATTGAATATTATATTTGTTTTTTTATTTAAAATATTTTCGCTATAAATATTTTATTAATTAAAAATAATTTTATTATATAAGAATATACAAATTAATCATAAATATTTATTATTAAAAAAATTAAAATAACAATATTTAAATTTAAAATTAAAAATTAAATTATTATTTTAATTACACAAATACTTTAATTTAATAATATTTATATCAGCAATATATGTTATTAATAAATATTTCATAAAATATTATTATTATTATTTTAAATAAATATTATTTTATTTAAATAATATATTTATTAATAAATATATAATATTTTTATAATATTTATGAAATATTTTTGTATGTAAATAAAATTAATTATTTTGACCACTTTCAAGTAGATTTCCGGAAAGAGTTTGTAAATGACACATTTAGAAGTAAAATTTATAGATGATTATTTTGAGAAATTTATAAATTTTATGAAATTTTAGAAATAGTTAAACAAAAAAAATTAAATTTTAATTTTTAAAATCTTCAGTTTAAATAAAATCCTTCTTAAAATTCCTCGTCCAAACCCATCCCCCAGAGAATTTGTAAAGACTCTTGAAAACACCATAGCTTTGTAACAGCTGATACACGCATTCTTGAATTTAGAAATGGTCAGGGCCATGCATGAAAGTTTTAGGCGCCTAAACACAGCAGAAATAAAACAAGTCTTGATAACAACAACACAAGAATTATTTAGGATCCAAAACTGAAGCAAAAAATGTATCCCTCTGCTGTTGCCTTTTCCGTTGCACGCATACCTTCGGTCTACTTTTAGGCCGTTCTTTTCGTTCCTCATCTATATATATATATATATATATATATATGCAGAGATACACACAAAGAACAACGAAGATTATCAAGAAGCTGAATAGTTGAAGAATTTTAGAACAGCAGACTCGTGTTCCATCCTGCTCACACATACCAACAATGGAGGAAACTCACATGCAGGCAGTCTAAATTTTACATGCTTTTTTCATATGTTTCTCTCCCTGATAATGAATGTCTAATCTGCCAAACGATTTTAAAAGAAAGCCAGAAGGGAGACAAAACTTCATATCTGAATCAACAAAGCAAGCATGGAAATTAGATGAGATATATCTAAAAAAGAGAGCGTTTTGCCTGTTTGGAAATACCTTTAATTCGCGTTTCAGGTGATTCCTGAGAAGCTTCTGCAGCTGGTTGCGGGTCCAAGGGGTTGGAAGAACTTCCAGATGCTGCGGGCTGGGAAGGCTGAGTTCCAGATTTCTGAGACAACACTTACAGGTAAATGACAGCAACAAAAGGAATTCTTATGCTTCATTAAAGAGGAATTAGAAAGAAAAAAAAAAAAAAAATCTGAACACGCCGTAGCATCGGATGTTGAATCTTACCTTCTTCCAAGTCCTTACGGGTTCTTTCTCGAGATGTCGTTGGACTTCAGGTATAGACCTGAAATTCTTGCTTACTCCTGGAAGAGTGTAATACTGCAACACCCAAAGAAGCTACTCTTAAGATATGATATTATTGAACGAGTAGTTTGCAGGTAAGCAGGTATACTTTTGGTGAGCCCTGATGTTGCGTTCTGTTTTTGTTTGCGTGCGTTTTCGTTTTGTGTTTTCTGCGGTCACTGTTCATTGTCACGTTTAACTGCATCTTATAGCCATCGATCCTTCGCCAGAATTTTATGATTGAAGGTTCTCACTTAAACATAATTGTCAATGACTCTGGATTTCTTATTTTTTAATTTGTATCTTCTTCAAATGGATCACCAAGATAAGAGATTAAGAAAAACGAAATCCTACGATAATGAAGCTGAAAAACAGAGATTATCAATCACCTAACGATAACACGAATCTTCCATGCACATGGATTCTTTTCATTGAAACCATGCACCAAAAGATTAAGAACAGAAGAGAAACAAAAGCTACAGCATAGCTTCTCAGTCAATCAACTGTACAGCAATGGAAAGACTCTGTTTCAGGAAATGAATCCAAGGAACCTGTCACACAAATTGTTTTTATCGACCTTATGTTCGTCACTCGCAAACTTGCCTTCCAGAATAAAACAACGTAGCTCTGCCCTCACCTACCAACCTCTTGCAGGTGAGAAACATAAAGCAAGTAACAGACAACCCAAACTAAAACTCTGTTGACATAGCTAATAGGCCAAAATGCTCGGATAAAACCCGATAACATGCACGAAAACAGAGAGGAGAAGAAGAACAATGTGAAGGAAAGAACTGAAGCAGGGGAAGATAGAGACGAACTGTATCTTTGGTTCCCTTGGTCTTCCCAGATTGCCTCTCCCGTACGAATGCTTTCAGGCCCTCTGCTGGAGTCCAGTCCGCCCACCGCCGGGCTGCCCACCGTTTTTGGTTTCTCCCTCACCGGCTCTGCCTCCGCCGCCGGTGCATTCATGGGGACGTCTTGGCCCACGATCACCGGATCGCGGCCCTGAGGCAGCGGGTTGCCTTCGCGGGACTCGAGCTCAGGAGAGGGGTTAGGCTCGGAGTTGTTGGAAGGGACTCCGTCGCGGTGGCGGGAGAGAACCTGGAGCTCCCGTGGCTGGGGAGGTCCGAAGGGCTCCTCCTTGGGGCTTTGGGACTCTGGCCGTGAGGCGCTTGACATCGTTGCGTTACGGTGATGAACGAGAAGTCACCGACGTGCCGAGCGTCCTCGCGTGGCGGCGGCGTTTCGGACCGCCTCCTTCAGCTTGGCAGGATCTGAAAGGCAGCCTCAACAGCACTCCTCAGATGCAATGACACTACAAACATTGTTAATATTGGTGCCTTTTATACTGATCCCATACATTTACACGATTTTTTTTTTGAAATATACTATAAAATATAGTACATTATAATAAAATATAAACAAAATTTTTATAAATAACTTTTTATTGCACATTTACTAATAAACTTTAATGATAATCGAGTATATTAATAATTTATTAATTAATATTTATATATATTAAATAATAATCGTAATGATAGGTATATTAATGCAAAACTTTGCATTATTTTCTTTCTAAGTATCCATAGCAGGTTTTATGACAATTAATGAATATGATTCAAAGTGGCATCTTTATATGTTTAATAGCTTTGACATGAGAGCTGTCAATTGATAAGATTAGGATGTGCAAACACAACTATCTCAGATTTTTTAGTATACAACACTCGTATTAATTGATCAATTATTCTAAGAAGCATAATTAATAATACAACCACAAATGGCTCAAGTTATATTAGGATGTGTACAATTTGAATCAATTCATAATTGAATTGGGTCAAAAAAAAAGGAAACCAAACTTAATATCAATATTATTAATACTACTCTTGCGCATTTTAACTATTTTCTAAATGTAATATGGAAATATAATAAATTATAATAAATATAAGATTTTGCTAAATAAATTTTTGTTGCACATTAATTGATAAACTTTAATGATTTTTGAGTTTATTAATAGATATTTTATATTAAATCATGAACACGATACTAAGGACATTTGCATGATTAATGAGCACTTTTCATTATTTTCATTTAGATTTGTATAATCTTATGAGATTTAATGAATAAGATCTGAATTAGCTTTTTTTTTAAATTGATAAAAGAGCAGCATCTTTGTATGTTTAACATATTTGAGAAGAGTGCCAAGGGTCTTAAATTTTTAGCATGCAGCAATCTCATTAATTGATAATTATGATTACTGGCTCGGTTTAGATTATGAGTGGGCGCAATTTGAACCTAAATCATTATTGAATTTGATGTGGGATAAAATTAATTGGCAGACATTGCAGGCGGCGGGACCCATTTCTAGATTCTGACTTGCTAACCGCTATATTCAGAAGAGGTTAACTCTCCGTCGCAGAAAAGGATAAGTTGCGCTATTGATAATCTCTGTACCTTGATAGGACTAAGCCATCTCCAAACCTTGGTAGGGAGCCAAGCATTTTTCAAACCTATGCATGATCGAGTTCTGGCTCCTCAAGATCAACATCACCCTTTCCTAGATTACGCCGGACATTACGGAGGATAAATTGCATCGATCGCCAAGATCTCGAAGCAAACTTCCCTAGACGTAAATAGGGGCTAGATATAGCACCCCCTCCATGATCAACGAGATTTCAGTCTTATCGGTCGCCAACTCCCTAAAACGCATCCAAAAAATCAGGTAACGACTTACCATCTTGGCAGCGCATAAATATTAAGTCCCAAGACCCTCCAAGTATGCTCTCTCAAGCTGTTGACCCAATTATTGATTTTGATGATTAATAAAGGAATTGAGTATATTTATTGTGTTACTGATGAATTTAACAAGTGTTTCAGGGCTTAAAAATATTTGTTTAATCAAAAGGCATTTAGAAACGTATTTTGAATCAAGTGCCAAAGGTAAGTTTCAAAATTCAGAACCTAGAGTCGACACCTAGGAAATCTGGAGCTGACCCCATGGCCAATCAAATGTCTTTTTGATTTTTGATACGGTCTGGAGCCGACACCCAGAGTTTCGAAGCCAACACCCAGAGTCTCGGAGTCGACACTGATAACGTATGATTTTTGACTACCTTGGAGCCGACACTTACAGTCTTTTGGAGCCAACACCTGACCATGGCGAGCCGACACTTAACTTTTTCGGAGCCGACTCCTCGACGAACTCAGAACTTTCTATTTTTGGATACATGACTTGAAGCCGACACCTAAAAAGTTGGAGCCGACTTCAACCTGTCAGAAACGGATTTTTAAAATGCCAGATCAGCTCAAACGGTAATATTTTCTTTTCACCTAACTTCTAACAGATATATTTTGTTTGGAAAAACTTTCCAGGTACATTCCAATGGCTAGTTTTCTCACCAAAAACGGATTAAAGGAAATCTATAAAAAGGGGAGAAAGCTCGTTTAAAAAAATGGAAAAAACGGAGTGAATACAAATCAAAAATCCGAGAAGTCTTGAGCCTGAAATAGAAGAGAAAAGTATCCAAGTTCAAATCCTTCCGCTCCAAAAAGCTCAAAGAGAAATCCAAGGCGTTCAACTTGAAAAATCGGAGGATTTTCAAAAGAAGAAAAAGCTCTATTTTCTATGATTTTCCAACTTCTCATCTGCAACATCTGTGAAGAATCAAAGCTGAGGCCTGATTCAACATCTCCAAAGAGAAGAGGAGAAGAAAAGAAGAAAAGCTCAAATCCAATCTACTTCAAACAGGCTTTTCTAACCTTGTTCATTTACTTTGAATATTTGCTCATTTGAGGAGCTGTTTGTTAATATAAATATTAGTCTTTCTTATTTTTGTTAGTTCAATCAGGGGGATTGAATTAGTGGAGGTAGTATACCTCGGGGCAAGCTAGATTTGCTTGAGTTTGGGTTTTGTGCTGGTGAGCCCGAAAAACCAGCTGGGTTTGTTGTGCACCCGAAAAACAACAAGTTTTGAGTTGTGATCTTGTAAAACAACTCGGCTGTAATCTAGTTGATTATAGTGTGGACCCAAGTGGAACTTGGGAGTGGATGTAGGTATTGGATACACCGAACCACTATAAATTATTGTGTTTGCCGTGCTTTAATTGTCTCTCTCTCTATCTCTTCATTTGTGATTGAAATCTATTCTGCACTTAATTATTTCAAAGTCAATAGTTTAAAAAAGGTTAAATTTTTTTTTAGAACCCAATTCACCCTCCTCTTGGGTTGCCATCTGGGCCAACAATTGGTATCAGAGCAAGTGCTCATTTGAATTTGATCCAACGATCAAGAGCTAAAGATCCAAATGGCAGCTCAAGCTGGATCTTCATTTGATGAAGGTCATTCTACAAATAGACCTCCTTTGTTTAATGGTTCCAACTATTCATATTGGAAAGCAAGAATGAGGATATTCATTCAAGCTTCAGATTATGAATTATGGAGTGTCATAATTAATGGACCTAGCACACCCACACATATAATTGATGGTTCTATTGTTCCTAAGCCCGAAAGGGATTGGAATGAGAATGATAGAAAATGGCTCAGCTTAATGGTAAGGCCATGAATGTTTTATATTGTTCATTATATGCTAACGAATTTAATCGTATCTCTATATGTAATTCCGCAAAAGAGATATGGGATAGATTAGAGGTTACCCATGAGGGTACAAATCAAGTTAAAGAATCTAAGATAAATATTCTTGTTCATAAGTATGAATTATTTAGCATGAAACAAACTGAAAGTATAGCATGCATGTATACTAGATTCACTGACATTGTAAATGGTCTGAAAAGTCTTGGTAAGACTTATACTAATTCTGAACTTGTTCGCAAAATTCTTAGGTCACTTCCAAGATCGTGGGAAGCGAAGGTGACTGCCATCCAAGAAGCCAAGGACCTCAACACTTTACCTTTGGAGGAACTACTTGGATCACTAATGACTCATGAGTTACCATGAAGCAGCACATAGAGGAAGAAGTTAAAAAGAAGAAGACTATAGCTCTTAAGGCTGCAGAAAGTAAGGAGAGCTGCAGTGATAATGATGAAGATGATGATAAGACAGCTCTTCTTGCTAGAAAGTTCAAAAATTCATGAGAAGAAGGAAACCCTTTCATAAAGAAAATCTGGAATTAAGATGGAAGGAGAAAAAGAAAGAAAAGGAGAAGGATAAAGATAACACTACAAGAGATTTTAAATATTGCGACGCCCAAATGCGTCGCAATTGCGTCGCTAAACATGATATTGTGACGCAATAGCGACGCAACGAGGCGTCGCTCAACTGTCCGTCGCAATACCTTTTGTCGTAATTGCGTCGCAATATTGCGACTCTCTGCGACGCTCTTGCGACGCCACATTGCGTCGCAATATTGCGACGCATGAAAATGCGTCGCTAAATTTAAAAATAAATTTAGTTAAAAAAATTATTATTAAATATTGCGACGCACTAAATTGGGTCACAAAATTGTGACTCATCCAGATGCGTCGCAATATTTAATAATAATAATTTTGGTATAATAGCGACGCAATTTGAGTCGCTAATGCGTCGCAAATAAAAATTATTTTAAAATATTACGACGCAAGGTAATTGCGTCGCAATATTTTAAAATAATTTTTAAGATAAAATAGCGACTCAATTGTAGTCGTTAATGCGTCGCTAATAAATTTATTTTTAAATTATTACGATGCCAGGTCATTGCGTCGTAATATTTAATAATAATATTTTAAAAATATTAGCGATCCAATATCAGTCGCTAATGCATCGCAAATTTGTTTTTAAAAATATTTAAATGATTAAAAATTAAAACGATTAATTCAATTTCGCTAAATCTAAATATTGATACAAACATTTTTCACTCAATCCAAACAATAATATATTTCAAAAAATAATTTATATATTAAAATTTTGAAGTTTTTACAACATAAAAAAAAAAAAAAAAATACATCAAGAATCTGAACGATCACGTGGAGGCTGTGGAGGCTGAAGACTCTGCGACAAGCGGCTAACCATATCCCGCAAATAATACATCTCATCTCGCATGTCTGCAACCTCCTAATCCCGGCCTCGCATACGATCCTCAAAATCCTGCTCGACCTCCTGGCGAATCTCCTCTGCAATAGATCTGCGAAGCTCCTGTAAATGCTCGGGAGGAAGATCAGCAGGAACTCGCGAGCTGGAGGCCTGATGGGAAAAAATATAGAAGCTCTAGTGCCCATACCATAGACCCTGCGGTCTCGTGGCTGAGCACCAACAGCCTCCAAAAATACACGTCGACTCTCCTCTGCTAAGAGTTCGACGGGCGTCTCCCCATCAGTAGAGTCGACCTGCGATGCCTGGGAGCGAAGCTCCTCGACTCGTGTCTTGAAATTATGAAATCAACAATAAATGAGTTAATAAATTTCTCAAAATAAAATTTTAGAAATTAAACAGATACTACATAAATCTAATTTCTTACCGCAACCTCCCGTGATCGCATGTCGACCCAGGAGCCGTCCCTCCTGGTGTGTGTCGCCTTGAATAGACGAAACTCACCAGGATCTCCGCCCTCCTGCTCAATCTATAACAATAAAAAAAATGATATTAATACAAATATTTATAAATAACTAAAATAGTAATTAAAATATTTATGTTTTCTTACCATACGCCGTCTGTGCTCCTGAATCGAAATGGAGCCCGAAGTATGACGGGAGAGACCCGTGCCAGGACCGCCCTTCTCAGATCGGCGGTTCGTGCTGGCTGATGCGGACCTCCTGCGCCAGCCATCGGACTCCCAGGCCTGCTGCCACTCGTGCCAAATACCCTCTGGCACGTGCGCAGGACGCTGACCCGATGACCTCCAACGATGAAGCATGTCGGAGTATCGACGTCGCGTCAGAGCCTCCCATGCTGCCCTAATGGCATCATGGGTGGCAGGATCCCACGTAAACTTTTTCTGCATTAAAATAAACAGTTAGTTTCTGAATTTATTAACTTTAAAGAATTATATCACTGATAAATTGTATTTAATAAGTTTACCTGAAACTCAGAAAAATAAAACTCCCTCGTGGCTGGCGATACGTGGCGCCAATCGTAGCCACTGGGATCTGCACGCCTCTGAAAAACGGCGCTGATGTGGCTGGAGACATGCTGCTGCTCAATGAATCTGTTAAAATGCAAGTTTATAAGTAAATGACTTAAAAACATAAATAAAATATTTTTAATTAGTATATACTTACATCCCCTGAGCATCAAGTTTAAGTACAGTGCGGCCGCCGATGGTGGAAGAACTCTCGGAGGTCTGTGCCGATCGGCTGGATGGTAATACTGGTGCAGAGATCGAAGGCTGCGCCTCTGCTGGAGATCCAAACTCTCCATCTCCGATGCTCATGTGATCTGATCTCGCAGGATCCAAACTACGTCTCTGCTCACCCAAACTGTCGTCGGTAGATCTACCTCTGCCCCTCATACTGAAAATACTAAAGATTCACACAATTAAATTACGATTAATGATTGACTATGTAAGAATTTAACACTTATAAAAAAAAGTTAAATTTTAAAAAACCTTTATGTTTAATCGGTGTCATTTGTTTCGTGAAATGTTGGTTCAACATCCGATGCCGTATCGGATTGCGAATCAGTTTCATTATCATCGGAAGGAAACCGAACATTTGCATCCGCAATTTGTTGGACATCACCACTTGGATCTCTAAGTGATGTTTCAGGAGCCCTTGTGTCATCCTCAATTGCATGCATTTCCATCTCATCCTCTTGAAATGCAGGGCACTCGGTTGATTGACTTGATGAACTCTCCTCTAATACGATTGTTGAACGTGGGACGATTTTAGAAACGGCCCACCAATCTCGCTTGTCATTGCGCAAACTTGGATATCCGCAGTAAAAGACTTGCTGAGCTTGGGATGCAAGGATGAATGGGTCATATTTCTGCAATCTTCGTCGATGGTTCACTTCAACCAAATTATAGTCATTATGAACCCTTTTGCCCACAGGAACTATCGGATCGAACCAATCACAACGAAACAATACGGTTCGTTTCATAGGCCAACCGGGATATTCAACTTCAACCACCTCTACTAACTTTCCATAATAATCCTGCATATTTGCTCCAACACTTTCTCCTTTTACACACACGCCCCAGTTCTGCGTGCCTCTTGAAGCTGCTAATCGTTCAATCTGAAATTTGTACCCATTTACAAAATAGCCAGTAGAGGTTGTTACGGTCTTCAATGGCCATTGCGATAGACATTTAATGAAAATATTGTCGGTTGTCGACCATGGACCGTTGACCTATAAATTAATAAGCTATTGACATCCAATTCAAAAAATAATAGCCATTATCGAAATTGATTGAGTGATACTACTCACAAATTCATAAAACCAGTAAGCAAACTCCGTTTCTAATTTCTGCCCAATTGCAACTTGACTGATGTCGGGATTCATCTGTCGTTGTCTATCACAAAACATCCTTATGGGATGAAAAGGATGAAAACTACTGTTAGAAATTAAATATTATGGTATATTATTATATAAATTTAAATTTTCAATTTAGCATTGAAGTATACACTTACTCAATATATGGATCGACTTCTCGACAGTTCATTAGGATGTAATAATGTGCTGCATTATACTCCATATCGCTAAGATTTCTTGACTTCTGCCCACCAAATGAACGGCCGATAGCTTTAAAAATTGATATTCTACCGTCATTAGCTTCTGCTTCGTCCACACATACGTCATCGTTACGACCATGATTTCGGCTCCTCGTGTGGACGTGACCCTCAAAGTAATGTGAGGCAAAAGCTGAAACTTCTTCGACCAAGTGTGCATTGCATATAGAACCTTCAACCCTTGCCTTATTACGCACATTATTTTTTAACTTCTTAAGATACCTATATGTAAAGTTGCAACAAAAAATTAACGAATTTTTCAAGCAATGAAATAATATTTGAAATGTCAACATATCTTAATGATGTATATATTTACCTCTCGAAAGGATACATCCAGCGATACTGCACGGGACCAGCTATGCTCGCTTCGTATGGCAAGTGAACCGGTAAATGCTCCATTGAGTCAAAAAAACTGGGAGGAAATATTCGCTCAAGCTTGCATAAAATAATTGGAAATTTCCTCCTCAAGCCTTGCCATGGATGCAGAAGTAATGACTGCGGCAGATAACTCCTTGAAGAATAAGCTGAGCTCCGTAATTGCCTTCCAGACATGTTGCGGAAGCAACTCACGAAAAGCTATAGGTAATAATCGTTGCATGAAAACATGGCAGTCGTGGCTCTTCATGCCGAACAACTTGAGCTTATGCATGTCCACACACCTACCGATATTTGAGGCATACCATCTGGAAATTTTAACCCTCTAAGCCAGTTACATAAAACTTCTCGTGAATTTCTGTCAAGAGTGTAACATGCTTTAGGATAGGTCCCATCGGCACTCCTTCTCAAATCACCTCTTCTGCAGTACTGATTAAGTTCTTCTCTTGACTTTGCAGTATCTTTTGTTTTTCCCGGGATGTTTAGCACCGTGTTAAATATGTTATCAAAGAAATTTTTCTCGATATGCATAACATCCAAGTTGTGCCGGATGAGATTTGTGCTCCAATAAGGCAAATCCCAAAATATACTTCGCTTCTTCCAGTTATGTTCTTTACATATACGGCTATTTATTCTATCTGCATCCGGTTCCCATGCATACATCAACCCCAAATGCTCTATAGAATCAAATAGATCCGTGCCGGACCTAACCGGTTCGGCAAATTTTGTGACTGCTTTGTTCTTCCGGAAGGCGATCAAGTTACGCCTGTAAGGATGATTTGGGGGCAAGAACTTCCTATGGTTATCAAACCATGACTGCTTACCACTCTTCTGCAATGTAAATGCATCCGAATCATACATGCAATGAGGGCATGCCAGACGTCCAGCAGTGCTCCAACCAGACAACATTGCATATGCCGGAAAATCACTTATTGTCCACATCAAAGCAGCTCTCATTAAGAAATTTTGTTTCATAGAAATGTCGTAGGCTACCACTCCTGTTTCCCACAACATTTTCAATTCGGCCACCAACGGTTGCAGAAAGACATCAATCTTTTCCTTTGGATTTGATGGTCCTGGAACCAAAACGGTTAAAAACATTGCAGTATCTTTCATGCACTTCCATGGAGGAAGGTTATATACAGTCAGTATCACAGGCCAACATGAATACTGTTGCCCCGCTTGACCAAATGGTTGGAAGCCATCGGTACAAAGACCTAATCTCACATTCCTTATATCTTCAGCGAAATCAGGATGATTTTCATTGAAATGCTTCCAAGCCTTTGAATCTGATGGATGCCGCATTTCATCCTCTTTAGATTCATGTTCGGCATGCCATCTCATATCAGCAGCTGTTGCCTCAGATCTGTATAATCTCTGCAGGCGTGGGGTAAGAGGAAAGTAATGCATCCTCTTGTAAGGCACACTTTTCCTCCTACTTGTACGGCTCCTCCTTCGGTGTTTTGAACCTCGATTGCCCACAAATCTTACACCATCTCAGCTCTGAGTCTTCACCCCAAAATATCATACAATTGTTCAAGCAACAATCGATCTTATTAACTGGGAGCCCAAGCCCACGCAACAACTTCTTTGTTGCGTAAAAACTGTCTGCGGCAACATTATCATTTGGCAGAATTTCTTTGATTAACTCAGCTACAGAATTGAACGCCTTTTCTGATAATCGATGTTCTGCCTTAATATTCAACATTCGAGCAGCTGTAGAGAACTGGGAATGACCCTCACACCCAGGATACAATTCTTGATTTGCAGCACGCAACATATCATAAAATTGTTGTGCTTCTGGATTTGGTTCTTCCATAAATGTATTCTGATTGAAGTCATTACCCGATGCATTCATCACCATTTGTTCATATGTGTTTAAATTCACAAATGGTTCATCTACGGGAATTGACTCTTGTTGGCCTATAACAGCTGCTGGAATATCCTCTGGTTCACCATGACAGTACCAAACATAGTAATCAGGAACAAAACCCTTCTTACACAAATGCACCTTAACAGTTTCCACATCTCTGTAGGCTTTATTCTGACACCTGTGGAAGTTGCATGGGCACCTAATCCTAGGCCCATCCATCCATTCAGGTTGGCTACATGCAAATGCGATAAATTCTTCCAATCCATTCAGAAAATCTGGATTCAGCAAGCCATCTTTTATCCTTGCATACATCCATGAGCGAGTCCCGCTCATTTTTGACCGACTTATACAAAGTCTGGTAAATCATTAAATGAAACCAAAAAATAAAACTATATTAGTATTAATAAATATATAACTAAATTATTTCTTGGGCACAACTAAGGTTAATTACAACCAATTAAATCATTTATAAGTACCCAAATTTTTTTTAGGCAACTAAGGACCCTACCATGCAAGGGCGAGCCACGGCTACGATCCTTGGGGTGCTAGCAAGGACCGATGCATAGGTTCATGGCTAAAGGGAGGGCTTGAGTTTGTGTCGGGCCGCAAGGCGGTGCGTTTAGTCATTAGACTTCACAAGAATTCAAGTGTCTTAAATAATTCTACCTTCACTCCATGTCTA
>UESW01003863.1:739645-756748 GCA_900491605.1 Calamus simplicifolius
GAATTTTCAAAAGAAGAAAAAGAGAGCCAAAAGCCCTGTTTTTCCCAACTTCTCATCTGCAATCTTTGTGAAGAATCCAAGCTGAGGCCTGATTCAACATCCAAAGAGAAGAGGAAAAGAAGAAAAGAAAAAGCTCAAATCCAATCTACTTCAACAGGCTTTTCTAACCTTGTTCATTTACTTTGAATATTTGCTCATTTGAGAGCTTTTATTAATATAAACATTATTCTTTCTTGTTTTTGCTAGTTCAATCAGGGGGATTGAATTAGTGGAGGTAGTATACCTCGGGGCAAGCTAGATTAGCTTGAGTTTGGGTTTTGTGCTGGTGAGCCCGAAAAACCAGCTAGGTTCGTTGTGCACCCGGAAAACAACAAGTTTTGAGTTGTGATCTTGTAAAACAACTCGGCTGTAATCTAATTGATTATGTGGACCCAAGTGGAACTTGGGAGTGGACGTAGGTGTTGGATACACCGAACCACTATAAAATATTGTTTGCCGTGCTTTAATTGTCTCTCTCTATCTCTTCATTTGTGATTTAAATCTATTCTGCACTTAATTATTTCAAAGTCAATAGTTTTAAAAAGGTTAAATTTTTTTTTAGAACCCAATTCACCCCCTCTTGGTTGCCATCTGGGCCAACACAAGCCCTAGCAGATGCCATTACTCTCCATAGACCTTCTATGGGGTATCCTTCTGCAACAATCTTCTGCTCTCATCTGCTTGCTAAGGGTTTTCACTGACTTAAGCGTCGAGGGTCTTTCGTAGGGACCGCCCCTGCATCTCTCCATGAGGATTGTCTTACAGGTTCACTAGGACGGAAGAAAGCCACCCAAATCCCAATATGCACAGTTCCCAAGCCAAAAAATCGAAATCCGTAGCAACATAGTTAAATCAAAAATGAAATGTAAACTTACTCCAATTCCCTTCATATTGTATTGGATTGGGTAAGTATTAATTTTTTCGATCTATCGACTTTTAAGGTTAAATTGGATCATTAATAATCCTAACATAAATCATAATAAATATATACAAAAAGAGGTGCTCCAGCATAAGACTTTTGCCATTATAGAAACTAGAGAAAGTCAAATGTATGCTATTAAAAAAATACTTGAAAATAATAATCGCAGAGCTATGCATTCTCTAATATGGTGCCTTTTGCAGGTTTTTTTTTTTTTTTTTTGGTACAAGCGGACGATCACACTATTCTAGTGCGAGTCAACCCAGATGATATGCTTTTCTTGCAACAACTCATTCGGTGAAGCCAATCAACCTCGAGACTTTCTAGCAAAATTAGCCACCAAAACTGGCAACTCTTGCTTCTTATGGTCTTCCAAAATTGCCCCACCACTTAGCTTAGTTCAGATTAAGATTAGAAATTTTGTAATCCAAATTCAATTTATATTGAACACACCTTATATTTTTTTAATCCAAATAAATTTAATTCGGGTTGAACCAGATCCATTTTGGATGAGTTCTCGATTGGAAGCAGGTCAATCCAACCCAGATGCAACCCTAATTGGGAATAAGATAGAATCAGGTCTTATGGTTTAAGAGAAAAATCTGGAGCATAACAGGAAAAATTACAGATTTTGGCATCATATATTGCAAGAAAATTTCCAGGCTCACCCTTCGCAGTCAATTTCAAAATATGCCCTAATTAATTGATGATGGCAACAAAACGAGTATCTACGAAGATCAGACATCCAAAAAGTTGCAGCATCATGCTCATCCATTAGTAGCAATATTTGTTCTTGGGCAAGATACCTCCAGTAGCTCTCCGTAAATCGAGTGGAAAGTTGACAGACATTCAAAGCAGTACGTGTTTACTTATCAAGATCAAATGATGGCATCCACTGTAATATAATATGTAAATTCTGTATAACCATAAAATTGTAAACAAGAAACATTTATTACATGTTTCACAGAAGTCACTAAACTCTTCTCCACTTTATATGATCTCATAGAATTTCTAAAGATTCTTGAAAACACCATAGCTTTGTAACTGCTGACATACATGCTATTGAAATTAGAATTGGCAAGGGCTGCACCTGAAAGGTTCAGGCACTAAGGCACTGCAGAGGGAAAAGTCAGACAACGACATGAATTATTTACAAGCCAAAACTGAAACAAGAAATGCATTCCCCACCCCCCCTGCAGTTGCCTCATCAGAGGTTCTTTTGCTAGTGCTCGCAGGAACGCTCGAACAATTTCCGTCGCACGCATAGCTTTGGTCTACTTTTAGGTCGTTCTGCTCGTTCGTCATCTATTCAAAGATACATGCACAAAGAACAGGATTACTAAAAAGCAGAATAGATGCAGAATTTTGAAGCAGAAGACTCTTGTGCTCTTTTCTGCCCACACACATCAACAAGGGAAGAACATCACCCACAGCAGCAAATGAAAAGGAAGCGTATAGAAAGGCATTCATATGATACAGGGAGTCTAAATTTACAAAACAACAATATATTCCACTTGCTTCTGTTCATATATTTTCTCCCTGATATGTCTAAGATGTCAAATGATCAAACAAGCAGCCAAAAAGGGAGGAAAATTGGATGGCATATATAAAAAGAGAGTGCTTCTTCAGTTTGGGAATACCTTTAATTTGTTTTTCGAGTTCTGTCAGAGAAGTTTCTGCAACTGGCTGTGGATCCATGTTGGAAGAACAACTAGCTACTGCAGCTTGGGAAGGCTGAGTTCCAGAAGTCTGAAACAACAGTAACCAGTAAACGACAGCCATAAGAGGAATTCTTGTGGGTCCCCAAGAAGATATTAGAAAAAATTCTGAACATGCTATAGCATCAGATGTTGAATCTTACCTTCTTCCCAAGCCTTACAGATTCTTCCCGGAGATATCTCTGGACTTCTGGTATGGACCTGAAGTTTTTAGTTACCCCCGGAAGAGTGTAATACTGCAACACCCAAAAAGGCTTCTTAGGTTTAAGACATGATATTGAACAAGTAGTTTGCAGAAAGAAGAAATACTTTTTGTGAGCCCCAATCAGTAAGATTCAGTGAGAAGTCCAGATATGTAACTGTTCCACAGGCAATTGATTAGGCGGGAAAGTAAAACTCAAAGAAACACATGTTCTGATATTCGCGTCTTTTTGTTTATGTTGCATTATGATCAATTTACCCACAAAAGTGCTTTCTAGATACAATTTTAACACCATGGACTTAGTACAGTGAAATGGTCCACCTTGTTCAGCATTTGTATGCCGTGCACAATGAAAAATAGTGAATGATCAAGATTAAAAAAAAAATCATCAGCTAAATATGGTATTATGATCACATTAGCTTCATCGGTTGCAATTAATATAGTACAATAATTAAAATCCTGGATGTGAGTGTCAACTAATGCGGTCAATAAAGCTAATAGGCTGTGGCACTGAACAACCTGGGTTCAAATCCTGCTAAACCAGACCGGGTAGGTTGGGACCAACCCACTCCCTTTTCTCAAAAATAATTGGAATGAACAAATAAAAATATGTTATGATACTTTAGGAAGGACTGAACGAGACAATTAAATCCTCTACCTTTTATTATGTCCTTGAATTTATGGTGTTTGGACAATTGTACAAAAGCTGAGCAAAAACTAACATCAGGTCCTGTTTTTGTTAAGTTGCCTGGTAAAGATTAGCAATTAATAAGATCTAGGTGCCAAGTTGTAGGTTCAAGAAATGAAAGAGAGTTTAAGAAAACCTGATTTGAAAGCCAAACTTTTGCTTCAGGAAAAAACAAGAAACTATTTTGAGCCATGGGGTTTTATTTTGGTAAATCATGCATGGATGTAAGGAGAACAATATGGACATCGTTTGATATCTCAATTTCCTCTTTTGCTCCAGATTGTAGTTTTATCCCCAAAATTTGTCGATGCACGGTAGTTTCTAATTGGATCTAGATTTCTTCTTGTCAATCACCACATGAATGCAGAAAAGGAAAGACCATGATGATGAAGCTGAATCTATCAACTGACTATGATACGGAAACCCAATGGCAAGTAACAAATCTAGAATGAATCCAAAACATCTATCACATTTTACTTTTCTTCATCAACCTTTTATTCATAATATGCAAAACCATAAATCAATATAGATGATCTAAGCTATCAGAAGAACATTTGGTTTATTTAAATTCATGCCAAAACATAATTAAGCTAAAACATACATAACCTCATCTACAACACAAATATTTTACTTTAGGTAATAAATCTAAGAAATCTATCGAATATAATTTTTTGATTAACTTGTTCATCACATAATACCGCCAATTTGATGCCAAACCTCAATGAAAAAGGAGTGTTGGCATTAAGTTGACATCAGCTGTAAAAAAATGTCAAAATATGAATGCTTGGTCATTCCTTTAGTACTAAATACAAATGCTTAGTGATGTGGATCCATAATAAGGCTTGAATATCTTGATCATGGTTAAAGTCGACCTGCCATGGTCAGTTGTACACAGACACACAAACGTGTAGTGCTCAGAGCTGGACTAAAGACCTTGAGATAATCAACAAGTGTATAAATGATAGGGATGGTAAATTATGTTTTCATATCATGTTTGGGTCATGTTGAAGCTAAGATATAACAGTATATGAGTCGGCATGATCACGACATGATTATTACATGGGTAACATGACACGACATACATAACCTCTTTAATAAATAAAACATATTAGACTGATATAACATGATTCACTCAATACGAATAGACATGGCTTGCTTAACACGAATAGACATGACTCGATATGCTTAACATAATCTACCAATATGGTATCAACTAAATGAATCCTAAATGGGTCACTTTCGGATTGACAGGTGAGCCTGCAACATGTCATGATGATTTTATGTCATAATCGTACCAATACATTTATGACACAAATCTACTTAAGGTCAATCCGAATCTACTTATTTCATGTTGGGTTTGCATTGCATTCTCGTGTCATTTAATTTTGCCACCCCTAATAAATTTAGAAAAGTTATTTCATTTTTTTTTAAGAAAGAAGCATGACACCAAACCCGTAAATTATTGCTTTTAGAGACTCTACAATAATCCCTCTTGGAAGAAAGTCAAGCTGATCATGGAAGAAAGGCTTGTTCTTCTATCAGTAGTCAAAATCAATGTATGCTAAATCTTACTAAATCAATTAAAATCAACGAGGCATATCAAACCATCCTAGCGAGAAATCAGTACAATTCATCATTTTAAAATAGTATAGAGCCATATGACCCCGTACCAAACTTGTACTGTATCGAACCATCCGTATCATGTCGAATTGTCTGACTTGGCTTGGTTCAGGGTCGTTCATGAGTTGAGACCTCTTAGTTTGCCTAATCATTATGCTACCGTTTGGTATGATACACCTTATACCGAATCATATCGGTCCAGTACTAAAATGGTACCAATTTTCACTGCTGCGAATATTGTTCAAAATATTGCTAAATATAGTTAAATACATACCTACATATTTAGTCCACATGAGATTGATATTTGTTAGTCCTTATATATAATGCATAAGAAAGATCAAATGAAACCTCTAGTATTAAGGATCGATGTTGACTAATGATTAAACAAGAAATTCAAAATGCTATCAATTTAACCAAAATCATGTAACACAAATCTAATACTAACTAAAAATGTTGAAGCCAAGATTTGCAAATCCAAAGTCTACTTGACTTGAATCCTTTTTTCTTGTTTGACACTAGGTTTACAATGTTCAATTGCTCTCACATGGTATGCCATATCGATGCATACCATCCCATACAGGATATCAAGTTGAGTCTCAATACAGAGTGCGTATTGAGTCTCAATATGTTGAACTGATCCATGTAGCAAGCATATCAACATTGTATTAGCATGGTATCGATACCAGGCAAACCTTGACTCTATCTTTTAGAAGAAAATACTTGAGTTTCAACAAAAATTATTGTTGATAATTCAAAGTCAAGACTTAGTATCCCTTAAAACAAGATAAAACTTGGATTGCAAACTGTTTTATGAAAGAAAAGGTGTACCTCATGGAAAGCCAATGGGATCGGACTCTTATCCTCAAGGATCATCTTGGGCATCATCACAAAACAGCTATGATCTTCCTCTCAAAAGCAAAAAAAGAAGATCATGCTCTCTATGCATCATTTTAAAACACCTCTCAACTCTCCCTTGGTCTCTAATTTATAACCTATGAATAGCTCTCAACTCTCCCTTGGTCTCTAATTTATAACCTATGAATAGCATAAGAAAGTTCATGGCAACATAGGAAACTCTATCACGGCATCAAAAATAGGAAAGGTTTCTCCTTATCTCATCCAAATAGATAAATCTAGAGAAAAGATAGAATGATGTGTTATCCCGTATCTATCAACAATTTTGTGAATTAATTTATTTAATCAAAGGATGCCTCTAGAATCACCATGGTGAGAAAATAAGGCATCAATTCCTCTTACTTCCCATAATGAATATTTAATGTCTATTAGTTTTGGTGTATTCCTTAGAGAAAACATTAGGTTAGGCCCAATAATAAGCATTGCTGTTTTTAATATAAGATCCTTAAGAGCCAGATGGCATGAGAATGGCTAGTACATATGCTAGTTTGTATATCATACTTTGCTTCATCCAAGGATGGCAACACTTTTCACACGTATGTAGGGACTACAAAATAAAATCCAAGTTTTCTAGTTGATCCATCTAGCAAAGACCCATCAAAAACATTTAGTGTTATTTTTTATGTGGAGCCTTAATGCTGTATTGCCATGGTAGGACTCTATGTTTGTATCATAGTATTTGCTTCTGTGTTTCATCAAATACCTTACAAGAGCAAGGATATTTTCATGTAAATTTAGGATACAAGAATTGGCGGAACATGCCAATGTATTTGTTAATATATACAACTTAAAGTGAACTATTGAAAGGACCCATCTCTCTTATATAATTTTTTGGTAGAATCTCTTATTTAAATTTTGGTGCTTAATTAAATGTTTCATTTTTGTACATCTAAATGCCCCTGCAAGGGGCTTTGATCTAATCAAGAAGAATTTCCTTCAACCCATCCCCCTAGCTGGACTACTCAAAAAAAATAATGAAAAATAAAAAGTTTTGAAGCAGGGTTCTAAGTTCACTTTTCTTTCATCAATTTTATAATAGAATCAATTAAAATGCCTCTATTTATACTAGTGAGGTTTGCTCTAACAATATTCAAGATAAATTACTCCTTTACTTGGAAGATATTAGCTTTTTTAACATTGCCATGGTTGGTGGTTAAGCATGCTTTTAGGTGGTTTATTTTGCTAAAGGAAACCCATAAAAGATATTATGGATACCTAGCAAGTGCAATGCATGTTATTGATTCGAGAGAAGAATTTATAATCTTTGACTAAATAAATTAATTCACAAAATTGTTGATAGATTCAGGATAACACATCATTCTATCTTTTCTCTAGATTTATCTATTTGGATGAGATTATATTTAATTCAAAAGATTTGAAAGAGAAACCTTTCCTATTTTTTGATGCCGTGATAGAGTTTCCTATGTTGCCTATTTTTCGATGCCGTGATAGAGTTTCCTATGTTGCCATGAACTTTCCTATGCTATTCATAGGTTATAAATTAGAGACCAAGGGAGACTTAGGAAACAAGAGTCAACTTGAGTGGGCATACTGTCTTTGAAAGGTGTTTTACAATGATGCATAGAGAGCATGATCTTCTTTTTTTGCTTTTGAGAGGAAGATCATAGCTAGATATTTTAAAATGATGCATAGAGAGCATGACTTCTTTTCATCAAAGCAATGAATAATTCTTTGATACTTGATATTACCTTTTGTTTTCGCTTGTGTGAGTTGTGTGTTTCCAGTGACCCCTGTTTATTGTCATGTCTAACTACATCTTATAGGCACCGATCCTTCACTAGATATTTTAACTCTTGTTCTGTTCCTTTTATTGATGGTCCTCACCCTAACATTTGTCTATATCTGAGTATTTCTCACTTTAATTTACATCTTCTTCACATGGATCATCATAAAAGAGATTGAGGAGGAAGAAATCCTACGATAATGAAGTTGAATAAACAGAGCTTATCAATCACCCACAATAACACAAATCTTTCATGTTCAATAACAAATCTAAGATAATAATCACATAGATTCTTTTCATTCAAACCAAGCACCAAAAGATTAAGAATAAAATAGAAAATTAATCTCCGACACAGCTTATCAGTCAGTAACCTGTAAAGTAATGGAAAGATTTTTGTTTCAGGAAATGAATCCAAGTAACCTATCGCACAAAATCATCTCATTCACCTCATACTCTTGCCTTCTATGAAACAATGTAGAGCATGCAACCTTGCAGGTGAGGAACGTAAAGCTAGCAACAGATAATCCGAACTAAAATTCTTCTATCATAGCTAATAGACCAAAATGCTAATCCAAAAGCATTGTAGCTAAAATCCAAGAACATACGCAAACACTGATAGAAGAAAAGGAGAAGAAAAAGATGCAAGAAAAAAAGAAAGAAATCAAGGGAGATAAAGAGACGAACTGTATCTTTGTTTCCCTTGCTCTTCCCAGATTTTCTCTCTTGCACAAATACTTTCATGCCCTCTGGTGGAGTCCAGTCCGGCCATCGCCGGAATGCCTGCCCGTTTGGTTTCTCCATCACCGGCTCTGCCTGCACCAACGCGCCCACCGCGGCCGATAAATTCAAAGGCAAGGGAACGTCTTGGGACACAAGCGCCAACTCTCGGCCTTGAGGCGGGGCGTTGCCTTCGCGGGACCCGAGCACGGAGTTGGAGGCGACTCCATCGAGGTTGGCGCACAGGAGTTGGAGTTCCCGCGGCTGAGGGGAATCGAAGAGCTTCTCCTTTGGACTTTGGGTTTCGGGCTGCGGGGCGCTCGACATGGTTGCGTAATGGACGGCGACAGCGACGGCGGCGCTTCGGAATACCAGGTTTGGTGGGGGTCCCAAGGCTCTGAACGGGGATGCCTTCGAGTTGAGTTTGAGTTGGCTTTTTATATTAAAATTTTAGGGCAACCGCCAGCAAGGACCTGTTTTGAGACCTTATTGACGTGGCATCTTTTCGTGCTCAGTATTCTCGAGATGAGCGGTGAGCAAGCCTTGGGTTTCTTTCACCCCTTTGAGAGTTTTTGTTGCCTGTGTTGGTGGAAAAATTTGGGCCGTCGGATTTAAGATGGAAAACAGTCGTCGGGTTTGAGAGGGCAAACCGTGGGTCGCCACCATCCCCGGTTTTCGTTGGTGAAAAGTTAATGGGCGGCAGAGATGGCAGCATATACGAGCAAATTTGGTTGTATATCTTTGGAAATTTTGGAGAGCATTTCCGCAAGCAGCAATCCTAAAGAAAAGTGGCAGGGAAAAAAATTAAAGATAAAATTAATAAAGCAGGATAAGGAATCGTTATCCGATAAATTTGGACTATATCAGCTTTTTTTTCTTTTTTTCTTTTTTTTCTTCTTCTTCTGTTTAGAAATTTTGGACTACGTGATTACCTTTTTCACGTAGAGGTTGAAAGATTTAAATACAACTTGGAGTCTACCTTTTAGACCTCACGCCAACCGTTCATTCAAAGCAGCACCCACATGGAAGTCCACGTGGACGGGAGCATATCCGTTTTGGATGGGTTTGGAGCATTGCCCCCGCAAATTTCTCGTTTAAAATCAAGTCCTCTCTCGTCAATATTAAAAAGGCTAAACTACGTAATTAATCTCTTTAGTTAAAAGGGTTTCCTCACTTTGATTCTTAAATTTTAAATAAATTATAAAAATAATTCTAAACTTTCTATTTTATATCACTTTAATTTTTAACATTAAATAGAAAAATGTAATTTATTTTTATCCTATATAACGGCATACGACATTCAAATGGAAAAAAAATTTAAAATTCATAATTAACTCATTTAATTCATTATTTAATAATTTAAGAAAATAATCTTCTTTCGTGATTTGTCCTAACTTGTAAGTGCTTACATATCCGTTGCACCCTCAAAGTAAATCAAGGCAAATCAAGATGGAAGAAAATTATTTTTTTTTTTTAATAATTTTTAAATTATTAAATAACAGATTAATTATAAATTTTAAATTTATTTTTATTATTTGGATGCCATGTGTGCCGCTATGAATGCTGTTATATAGGATAAAAATAAATGGCGTCTCTCTGTTTAATGGTAGGAATCAAAGTGATACAAAACAGAAAATTTAGAATTATTTTTATAACATTTTAAAGTTCAAGAATCAAGATGATACAACCCCTTAAGTACATAGATTAATTCTGTAGTTTAGCCTATTAAAATTAATTTTAGGTTTAAGGATTAGGTTTCTGCTTCAATGGATACAGGTTACATTTTTTTCTTAACCAATTTATTCATATTTTTTATTTTACTCAAAAATAAAAAATAAATAAATACATTTTTTAAACATTATTTATTTATAAAATGAAAGAAAAGATTAACCTATGAAAGAGATGTATGGGTTAACTTCTTATCAGCTATCTGGATGATGGAATTGGAGGCCGGGCGACTACTGCCCTTCTTTTTGCAGCAGATTTTGTACTCCGATCTATTTGGGCTGACTCGCACTAGACTAGTGTGATTGCCCGTTGTACCAAAAAAAAAAAAAAAAACTTCTTATCAGCTAAGTAACATATTTTTTATTTTTTAAAAAAATCAAAATATCTCTACCTATTTGGCCAGTTCTTACTTACTCTGTCTAACTCCAATAAATCCCATTTTATTTGCAACAGATCCTAAATTGGGTAATACCACTATAATCTTCATCTAATTTAATTTTTGATCGAAAGGTCTATATAAATCTAGCAGATTTTTTCCACTTTATCTTTTTCATCAATAGTTTCATATCATTATTTTTTTTCTTTACTTCTCTTATCTCACTTTTCTTTTTCATCCGGGCTTCTAGTTGCATAAGAAAAAAAATAGAGCCGAAAAGGGCTATGCCCTTCATGCACAATCTCAATCACCATCTCCTGCTCAACCTTCGCCTTCATTATCTTTTTATGTCACTTTTTTTTTTTTCTTTTAACTTTGTGTTTTCTCTTTCATTACAATCTATACTATCATTCTATAAAGAATGAAATTGAGAAGATATTCTCCGCCTCAATTATCATTCCTGAAAAACACACAAAAAAATGCTATGCGATCTCATACTTTGCCCCTCATCTACCTTCACCTAGATTAAGGATATAATCAATATTTTATGAACGGGTGTAATATTGTTTATTTAATTAGTGGACAATAGCTATCAAGTATTTTTTATTTAAAAACTAAAATTTATATATGATAAGTATATATACATTGGAGATATAATCGAAATATAGTTTGATATGAAAAATTAAGTATTAATTATAAAAAAAATATGATCAGTATATAAAGTAGATTTGAAAGTACAATAAATTTTATATAAAAGATGCATCTTATCTAAAAAAGATGAGTTTTACCTTAAAAAAATCATAATACAAAACAATATAAATAACATATATTAGAGTCACTTTCTAATGTATAAAGAACATTGATAAATCATTTTTTCATCTAAGTGTTATATGGGTAATACTTTCATAAAAATGCAGACTAACTTTGATGCTTCCCAAAAAAAAAAAACTCATTCATATTTTCTTTAATTCAATATATATATATATATACACACACAATTATGCTCACCTGTGCCATGGTTTGCATATAAATTATATATCCATTTACAGTGCCGGATATTATTCAATTCTAGGTCAGTTTCCGTCGATTTCGTTTTTATTAAAATTTTGTGGCAACTAATAGTTAGAACTTAGAACGTTTGCTGTTAGACCCGTCAACCTAACAATTTCAGGCTTTGGAGACATTTTAAATATTGGTGAATTAAAGGTATTCAAGACGGCCAATTGGAAGCGGCGACATCATGAAGATTCTCTTGGTAAAAATTAATGTAGTAAGATTGGCAACGGTTATTAGGCCAATGTAGAGTTGTATATTTAAATTTAGTGAAACATATGCTTCACAATTTTCAGAGGAGTTCTAGTTCGTTGGATTCAAGATGGCAAATGAAAGGCAACAACTAGATGGTACTGTTTACCAGTATAACCTCTAAGTGATCGTCCAACTCAATTTTTGGAATTTTTGGGGTGCCAGAGGTATGCTTACATGATGTTACTGAAAGTGCACTTCATCCTACTGCCCTGGCCACTGAGGATCCCCTACTGCTTCGGCAGCGAACCATCCCACGGTATTCATCTCTTGGGAGCCCCCCTTTAGGGTTTGTAAAAATCAACTTTGATGGAAATATACTGGAAAGACTTGCTAGGTCAGCTTTCGTTATTCGTGGAACTGATGGAGCCTTACTGTCGGCGGACGGTTTTGGTTCCTTAGGTAGTGTTTGAAATAGGGAATAAGAGGGGATATCCAAGGGATATCCCTTTTTATCCCCAAAAGCCATAACTATAAGGGATAGCTAGGAATAAAGTTAACCAAAGGGATAATCCATGGTTAACCAAACCAAGGGATATCCCCTCAATTTATTCCCTAGAGAATGCAGAAATAGCTGGTTATCCCTCCAAATAAGAGTAAAAAAAGTTATCCTATGGATTTACCTTTTTGCATTTGATATGATCAATGGGATAGCCAAGGGATATCCCTAGGAATAGCTAGGGGACAAACTCTATCCCGTACACTTATCCATGGATAATATTTTTTCTATCAAACACTACCTTAGATTCTTCTGTCCCTATAGCCGAGCTTTATGCAGCGTGGGCTGGTATCTCCCATGCTGTTCGGAGGCTTCATGCTCACAACCTTTTTATTGAGGGGGATTCTCTATCTGTTATCCGGTGGCTCCGGACGGGATACTACAACCATATCCCCACCAATCTCTTCTTTGCGACATTCGGGCTGCTCTACAGGGTTCTCACAGATTCCACATCTGGCACATCTATCGGGAAGCTAATTCTGCGACAGACTGGGTGGCGGCTGCTGTGGCCCATCATGTGGAATTTTGGATATGGAATCAGGGTGACCCTTGTCCCTTGCTCTCAAGCAAATTTTATACTTGATATTTCTGGGCTGACTCGCACGAGGTTAGTGCGATCGCCCGTCTATACCAATAATAATAATAATAATAGGGATGTGTATTGTTCCTCCACCTAAGATTTTATGAATGGTTCAGTTAGGCTTTATATATATATGATGTGGCTGATCGAGCCGCATTAGAGTTGACAGAGAAGGTAACTGATGGATCCCCAGCCTTGGCCTCCGAGACCCCCTCGGCCTTAGCTTTCGAATCCCCTCGACCTCGGACTGCGGATCCCCTTGGCCTTGGACCTCATGTCCTCTCGGCCTCGGGCCCCAAGTCTCCTCGGAGCCCAGGTCCCCTTGGCCTCCGACTGCAGGTCCCCTCGGCCTCGGACCTCATATCCTCTCGGCCTCGGGCCCCAAGTCTCCTCAACCTCGGACCCCAGGTCCCCTCGGCCTCGGACCCCAAGTCCCCTCGGCCTCCGACTATGGGTCCCCTCGGCCTCGGACCTCATCTCCTCTCGGCCTTGGGCCCCAAGTCTCCTCGACCTCGAACCCGAGGTCCCCTCAGCCTCCAACTGCGGGTCCCTCCGCCTCAGACCTCATGTCCTCTCGGCCTCGGGCTCCAAGTCTCCTTGGCCTTGAACCCCAGATCCCCTCGGCCTCGGACCCCAAGTCCCCTTTGTCTCGGACCTCAAGTCTCCTCGGCCTCCGATTGTGGGTCCCCTCGGCCTCAGAATTCATATCCTCTCGGCCTCGGGCCCCGAGTCTCCTTAGACCCCAGGTCCCCTCGGCCTCCGACTGCGGGTCCCCTCGGCTTTGGACCTCATGTCCTCTATGCCTCGGGCCCCAAGTCTCCTCGGCCTCGGACCCCAGATCCCCTCGGCTTCGGACTCCAGGTCCCCACTACCTCGAGCCGCCCGACACTACCATGTGGCCACTAATCGCCTGCAACTGCCAAGTGGCCCACTAACCATCTGCAATTGCGCACGGCCACTACTTGCAACGGCGTACGCCTAACACGACTAGGCCCACCTGCCACCTTGGCGCTACGCCTGGCATATGGCTGGCGGGGCAAGACACCTCTGACATGCTCAGTATCGGTTGCGACCTGTCTTTGTCAACCTGGCCACCCGTCCATTATCGAACAACAACATCTCGGAATTGGCACCTTCCAAAAGTGGAAAAGGGGATCTCCGAACATGTATAAGAACCTACACTCACAATGAGGAAAGGGATCTAAACTCAAGCTCTATAGTTATTTTCCCTTAGCTCTATTTCTTCACTGTTCCCAAGTTGCTTACTGGATCGTCGGAGGGTCCCCACCGGTGCAACCAATCCCCGGGGACTTTTCTTGCAGGAACTCCATTGAGGAGAAGCTCCGTTTCCCGACGTTCGAGGAATGTGACTTGGCAGCAACAGATTGGCGCACCAGGAAGGGAAAGGAGAAGAGTAAGCTTCGAACTAGCCAGCTATAGACTCTTTTTCCCTGAGCAATCGAGAGGATGGTGGTGACACGTGCATAGGAGGTTTCCACTAGCTACGCTGGGGGGCATCGCCAGGGAGCTGAGCCGACAGAGGCCGGTCCCCTTGCTTCCTAGGTCGGCATTCCTGCAACGTCATCGCCACCATCACCGCAGCAAGATGATCGGATCACCGCCCTGGCATGCATGTCCAATCGCTGGTGGCGGCAATTCATGTACTACAATAGCAGTCGGCAATCGCGCAACAACATCCGGAACCACCCTTATCGGTCCCGGGGATGGTCCAACCCAGCCAGCAGTCCACCCGAGGGAGGTCTCCCCTTCGAGGTCTGCTGTCGTCACGCTTCGCCCAGACGTCATCGCCGAAAGGCCTCCAAGAGGCCCCGGTCCCCTTCTCACCACGCCAGCACTTCTCCTAAACGGCGACATGGGAAGGATACGAAGCGCACACGTCTGAATCGGCGCCACCCCTCTACATCCTTGAGATCTTCGAGGGAGGGGTCCTTTGACGACCGAATCACTCGTCTGGCTAAGCGATGGCTAGATGAATACAACCAGCGACTGGAGGAACTCAGTCGTAGGATCACCAACCCACCGGAGGCAGATTATGACAGCCATCCTTCGCTATCCTGTCGTATCATGGACGAGCCGATCTCGACCTAGTTCTGCCTCCCTCAGCTGGACCCTTATGACAGCACCACCGATCCCCTAGACCATTTGGACAGTTACAAGGTCCTGATGCAGGTCCAGGGGTAACCGATTCCCTTCTCTGCATCGCCTTTCTTGCCACCCTGAGGAAGGCGGCCCGAGCTTGGTACTTCCGCCTACCGCCGTGCAGGATCAACTCCTTCCGGCAGCTGGAGAGGGCCTTTCTGGCACACTTTGATGCATGTCGGAAGATCCTATGGATAGCGAACAGTTTGTTCTCCGTTCAGTAGGAGCGGCGAGTCACTGAGGGACTTCGTTGCCCGGTTTAAGAAAGATGCTCTTAAGGTCTACAACCTCGAGGATTCAGTAGCCACCCTGGCCTTGAAGCGAGGGCTCCGCCCATTCCGCTTCGCCTACTCCCTCGATAAGATAAGTTCGACCTATCCTTTCAATCAAGGTCAGCGATGAAGTCTAGGTGTTAGCTGACTTTCTAGTCGAGTACACATGGGTCGAGGAGCAGCCGAAAGAACCCCACTCGAAGTCCTCAGACGTGATGGCCAAGGCGGGAGGGGAGGGCTGGATCCTCCATATGGACGGTGTATCTAATTCCCAGGAGAGTGGAGTTAGGCTCATCCTGGCGAGCCCGAAGGGAGAGGCGGTGGAGTATGCCCTCCATTTCCTTTTCTTCATCACCAACAACCAAGTGGAGTATGAAGCCTTATTAGCGGGAATGAAGCTGGCCAAAGAGCTTGGAGCAAAACATCTCAGAGCCTTCATCGACTCTCAACTTGTCTCCGAGCAAGTTGCTCGAGAGTACGAGGCCCGAGATCCTATCATGTCCCATTACCTGAGTAAGGTCCGATCCTAGGCCTTCCTTTTTGCTTACTTTCATGTCAATTATATTCCTAAGGGTGGGAATGCCAGAGCTAATGTGTTGTCCCGTTTGGCCACTTCGACTGACGGGGCCCTAGGAAGAACATACGTAAAGCATCTAGAGGTCCCGAGCATTGAAGCTGGAGAGGAGACCCTGCCGGTCACCTAGAAGCCCACTTGGATAGATGCTTACGTCCGTACCTTACTGATGGCGCCCTCCCCGAAGATCCGCGAAGGTTAGGCTACTCAAGTGCTGAGTTTCCTAAATTTTTGATACTGGATGGGCGGCTTTACCGAAGGTCCTTCTCATACCCAATTCCAGGTGCGTCGGCCCCATAGAAGCCGATTACACCTCTGTGAGATCCACGAGGGCATATGTAGGAGTCACCTGGGGGGCAAAGCGCTAGTGTACAAGGCCCTGCGCCAAGGATATACTGGCTCACGATGAAGGAGGACGCCTCCGAGCTAGTTCGAAGGTGCGATAGCTGTCAGCGACACGCCAACATCTAGCAGTAGCTGACCTCTCAGCTGAATCCCTGACGGCCCCATGGCCCTTTGCACAGTGGGGAATGGACATCTTGGGACCATTCCCCCTAGCCTCTGGCCAGCATAGGTTCTTGCTGGTTGCCGTCGACCACTTCACTAAATGGGTTGAAGCCGAGGCGCTGGCTAAGATCACCGAAGCAAGGTAAGATCCTTTTTTTGAAAATCCATAATCTATCGGTTCGGATTGCCGCACATCCTCATCACCGACAATGGCCGATAATTCGACAACGCTCCCTTCAAAGGATTCTGCATGGAGTTAGGCATCCGTCAACGGTTCACCTCTATCGGTCACCCTAATACCAATGAGGCGGCCAAAGTGATGAACCGCACTATCTTCCAAGGGCTCAGGGCACAGCTGGATGACTTCAAGGGAAGATGGGTGGAGGAACTCCCCAATGTGCTATGGGCCTATCACACAATGCCGCGAGCTCCCACTGGGGAGACCCCCTTCAGCCTCGTTTTCGGGTCTGAGGCTGTCATCCATATGGAGATCGACATTTCGAGTTTCCAAACGGAGTCTTATGACGGGGAGGACAACTC